>QNUK01001182.1:52500-97500 GCA_013621035.1 Clarias magur | reverse complement strand
TTCTGGTCCTCATTGCCCTCCTCTTCTGTCGAGTTTAAATCCTGTTTTCTAGTCCTGTATCCATTAACATACACATGACATACTGTCCTCTTTGTGCTCTTTCTCTATTTGTGTTCAACCTTTCCAAATTCCTGTTGCTCAGTCCTGTGATTCATACACAAGATTAAAACTCGCATTGAGTTTTTTTTTTTTTTTACCTGATCAAGATGCAAATCAGTAGGAAGGTGAGAAAAAAAAAAAAAAAAAACAGAATGCTGGTTTCAATCTTTTTTCTTTTTTTTTTACGTTATACATATAATACAGAAAATGCGTGTGGCCGAAGGATCTCCTTCTGAAGTTTATGCAACATGGGCGTGACCGATCTCGCTTCCCTAAAAATCTCAAGTTGCTAACTTCAGCCGTTTTGGAGAGATGATTTCATATGTCCCTTAAAAATGTCAAATTTTCAGCGTTATACTGTCTCACTTCAAACAACAATCAATTCAAATGTAAATTTTTATATATTTTTATGAATATTGATACTAAAAGCTTCTAGATGCATTCATGTCAAGTTCATGTTGCAATATCTTAACAATTTGACATTTTACAATAATAATAATAATAATAATACACTTTTTCAGGTTTATGTCTTTTCATGTGGACTTTAAACTGGCCAAGTTTCATCTGAGTGACAGTTAAGATCGTTGAAAAATTTGAATTCAAAAAAGTTCCGGATTCTAAAACATAAAAGGGATTAAAACTGTATTTAGAAAAATGTGTTTCTTTTTATCTGATTAAAATCTAAATGTGTAGCATATAACGAAGCATGGGTCAGGATATAATTAAGCATTATGAAAAAAATGGTGTTATATGGTCAGATCTGAAGATTTACTCTTTCACCGGGGTGAGACACTTTTTAGCACAGATACCATGTTTTGGCTGTATACACATGCTCTATTATTCATATTCTAGTATTAGAACTAAAATAACAGAGTGTGTGTGCCGTGGTGTGATGTCACATGCTATGTGTTGATGCATACTGTACATTCAGTTCTAACAAACACATATAACTGCGTTTCTGTATATATCCAAAGATACGGGGGAAAAAAAAAAAAGATTTATCTTTATTTCATCTGCATGATTATAAATCGAAGCTTCAGAGAGAGCTGGTTAGTCAGTCAGCTGACCCGAGCTGGATTCGAAGGAAAACATGGCCTTTAGATTAGGACTAAATATTCATTTCTCGCTTTTAATTCTTAAAAACCATACACGTTACTCAACAAGTTTCAAATGTAAATTGAAATCACAATAACCATTTACATTTCTCCAGATAAACAGACATGAATTACTTTTATTTCCAAATGTTAAATAAAAAAAAATATATAATAATAATAAACTCCATAAAACAGATGGAAAAAACATTCGTCCCTGTTACAGGAAGAAGCTACAGAATAAACTCATGGATCCTTTTTCTTTCCACATCTCTTCACTAAATTGCAAACTCAAGCTGCTGTTATTTATTTGTTAAACACAAGGAACATAATAATAATAATAATAATAATAATAAATTAGAAAAAAAAAAGGAAGGAGAAGAAATGTGGATACGCCGACTTAAAGAGCACATCCTTTTCCTTCTTTGGATTTTCTCCATCTTTCTTCCCTTACAGGAGAAAACCAACAGCCAAAAAAAACCAAACAAACAAACAATCAAACAAAAAAAAACTAATCATCTAGAACATAAAAAAAAGTGTTAGTATTTGACTGTAGGTGTTTTTCTTAAAGCCTGGTTCGTAGTATTAGCGCCACCCTGAGAAATATAAGATTCCTAGCAGAACCGGATTCATTAGCTTTAGTCTGAAAAGCTGCTGCTGCTGCACTGTGTATTACTGTGTAAAATTCCTCAAGGTCTGCTTCAGCAGGTCAAAAGATGTTCATGTCCCATAAAAATACAGAGGAAATCTTTATTCGTATGTTAGGTATCAAAATTTCCAAAGGGAGTTGAGAAATAAGTAATTGTACCCTGTGCAGAGACCCCGTTATGTCCAAGTGTTTTTCTCTTTTTCCCTTAAAAATCCTTTTTTGTTTTTTTGTTGTTTTTCCTGTATGTTCCAGTATTTCAGGTGACAGATACACTCCACAGCCAAGTCACACGCAGCAATATTTCTGAATGATGAATATATTTCTGGAATAAGATGAAGAAAGAATACAATCTGCTGTTGATGTAGTTTGTCCCCCCGTAAGTGAAAAAAAAAAAATTAGACGAGGATTTAAAATGTTAATTGTGAAACAAATCATTTACTTCAAAACAAACAAACAAAAAAGATTCTTCACTTATAACGATGAGTGTTTTGTGTTCATTGTATCCTTTATGGTTATTAGTTCATTATTTTCCCCTCTGAGCCTGAGAGCCGTGATATCACACACCAAATCTCAGGGACAGAAATGTCACCAGTGGACTTACCAAAAAAAATAAAAATAATAATAATAATTTACAATCTGGACAATAACTCGGATGAATTGTCACTCTCTCTCTCTGTCTTAGCTTTAAATTCTATTTCCAATTCGAGCTGATGTAATCTGAAACCTAGAGTCTCTGAAACCATGACGGCGACGACTCTTGACTGATCGTGATGAACTGGAAACGCGATGCAGTCCCTTGTAAAGCGTTGATAAACTAGCTTTAAAACTGAAGAAACGCAGTAGTAAATGCCTAAGGAAATGTACTGACGGAGGAGGAGGTCCCCGCTGGCCCGCGCGTCCCGTTTGTCCTCGGTCGCGCTAGCTTTCCGGACCTCGACGTTCCTCTTCGCTGCTATACAAGCCTTAGTGTTATCTATTTTGGCTAGAAGATTTCTATAATATATCCACAAATATATAACAAAAAAAACTTTGCAGGCAAAAATAGTTTGGTTTCCATAGAAACACCCTTTTTTCCTGAAAATACAGCAGTATCTGAAATATTACTCTCTTTTTTTTTTTTTCAATTTGTCCCCAGTTTTCTGCATCAGGAAGCTCCTTCACCAACAAAGAGAAATAGAGAGAGAAAAAAAAAGTATCTACAAACTTTGTAAACAGACCTGCCTTTTTCAAGAAAAAAAAAAACAAACATAAATAATTACAAATATAAACAGCCAAAACGGAGCAGAAATTAACCTGGGTGTGATCTAGGGCCGAAGAAAGTAACGTACACCACGATTTAGGGAAAAAATAAAAATCTTACAGCTAATCATCTGCAAGTCACGGAGAGAAATTGTCTCTGCTGTATTTGAATATTAACAATTAAATAGTAATAATAATTATTATTATAATAGAACAATGATAAAAAAAAAAAAATACAGGTCATTTTCAATCTGAATGAACAATCCCTCAGTTTATCAGAAAGGGGATGAATATTTTATACACAGAGGTGGAAATAGGTGGAGTCCTTCCCTCTCCGAGAGGATGCTGAGCACAACATAAGACAACAACAAAAGAAAAAGAAGAAGAAGAAGAAATGGTAATAAATCACAACCACACCCTACATTCTGGTGAACGCTCGCTCTCGTTTCAGTCAAGCTCAAGCCGAGCTCGCAGATCACACACGGCCGCGTCGCCTGTGAGTCTGCCGTGAGTGAGCGAGCGCGGGTCTCTGTGGAGACGGCGGGTGGGTGTGGAGGGAGGGAGGGAGGGAGGAAAGAGGGCGGAGCCGATCAGAGGGACGTCTCCACGCTGTGCATGGGGCTCGCCGGGGCCGAGGGCGTGGCTGGCTTGCCGCTGTCTAAGAAGAGGTGGGCGCCGCTGTCCACCGCGTTATTGTTCTGGTTGGGCGACGGAGAGGGAGGAGGAGGGGGCGTGGGGGTGGCGTTTCTCTTGGTGGGGGCGTCGTCCTCGGCGTCCGTGTCGTCTATGAGGGGGATGTGGGGCTCCGAGTCCTCTATCCGGAACTCCGGGTGGGTCATGAAGTTATGGATTGAGCTGCGCGACTCGGGCTTCTCCAGCCCCTCATAGGGTGACAGGGAGCTGCGGAATGCATTCACTACTCGGATCTGTGGGAAAGCACGGCCATACAAAACACACACACAGACACACCCAGTCAGATTCGACGCTTTATACAGAAATCATGCAAACCACACAAGTCAGGTACGAATCTCAAAGTCACACTCACACTTTGCATTTTAAATACAGACGGCCCAAATAATCTAATCTGAGGTGCACTTAAGCCGGTTTTACACTGCGGGCAGAAAGAATCCTCTGTCTGTTACTCGTCTCACTGTACAATCAGATCCCAATAATATCTTCAGCATGCTCTTTTCATTTTTTTGTCAGATAACATGTGTTCCAGGCCAGATTATGAAAAATGAATTGTTCAGTATAAACACAAAACAGGACTTTTATTTTCCATGTCTGTTTAGGACATTCGCTTAGTCTGTTAGCATGTGTGGGAGATCTGAAGCTCCGTGTTCACTTTAATAAATCTCCTACTCTGTCATACTACCGCTGACTTTGAGACGCATTAGCTGGGCACAATGGTGCTGAATCCCTGAGCACGTCACATTAACTGACGGCTGATCTCCCAAACGGGCCGAGATTTTATTTTTGACGACGTGGCATTTTTTTATTTTTTATTATTCATGACCACCTAAAAACCCGTACAGTGTAAACCCGGCTTCCGTCGTGAACGGGTGGGACGACACACAGTGGCTGTGGTGAGTAAATCCAGATTGTCAGATTATTACAAGCTCCAATGACGGAGAGAGAGAGAGAAAAAGAGAGAGAGACAAAGTGTCTCTCTCTTTCCACTCTCAATTCAGTAAAAAGAGTAAAAAAAAAATAAAGAAAAAATGGTTAGAAAAAACAAATGTTCAAAACATCTCTCAGTAGTAGTAGTAGTAGTGTCGGAAATCTTGCATAGCCAGTGTCCAGTTATTCAAAATGCAAGCGAGAGAGAGAAAAATAGAAGGAAAAGACAGAATGAGAAAAAGAGAGAAATATAAAGACAGATGAAGAGAGAGAGAGACAGAGAGTAATTAACATTAAACTTGAGAGGTTAATTGATCTGGACATGCTTGGGTGAGTAGGATGGTGTGAAAAGGGCAGGGTGGAGGGATTGAGAAGGGGGGGGGGATGGGGGGCTGATCATTAAATCACTGATTATGTTTCGATACGGAAACTTTGAGCAGCCAAGCAGGTCTAAGCTGTACAACACAAATAAATTTCACAAACAGACAAGAGAGACTGGACCCATGCACAGCAGTGCTACCTTTTTGTTTAACAGAAGTAAACCTTTGAGTATAGCCCATGACACATTTCACAAAATCTAAAGGAGGAACATGTCAGAGTCAGGTTTGGTTCTTGTTGATTTAAAAAAAAAAATTTTTTTTATCACTTTGGTGTCAATTATGGGACTGTTTGCCTATAAAGAATCTACAAGTTAGATAACAGGAATCGGTGTTCAGATCCCACGTCCGATGATCCGGGGGGGTTGGGGCGGGCGGGGGAGACCTAAGAGACAGACAGTGTTAGTGTAGTCGTGGAGGAGCCGGGAGGAGTTCCTGATGACCTGTGAAAGAGCTGTGAATGATCTGCAGGGTAAAATGGCAAAGAGTCAGAAAGAATGAAAGCGATAACAATTAGATGAATGTTAAACCGGGAGCGAGTGACGCTAGTGTTGCTCGGTACATGTACGAGTGTACAGTACGTGGACACCTTAGCGTACGTAATGAGGAGATACCTGTGAGGGCTGTGTGAAGACGAAACCAGGTCGGTTCGTAGTATTTTACAAGTGCTCTAGTACCACCAGGGGGCGCCGTTAAAATTTCCACAACTACAAGAGGATTCCGGCAAGGTGGCAGCGCTGACATGGTCGAAAATATATATGATGCTTATTTTGTTTCATATTTGTTTCAGTAGAAAAGAATAAAAAGACAAAGAAGATGCAGGTGGTACTGAATCGAGAGACGGTCATCTTTGTACATGTGTGTAAAGCACATGTGATACTGTATGTCACGTGCATGTCAATTCTGTACAGCGATTACGCAACATTGTTCATGTAAGCGGGAGAAATGTCTCGACATGAAGGTGTGTGTATTTAAAAAAAGATAATACTAATAACAAAAAACAATGTATATACTGTTTATGATCTCCATAAAAAAAAAAAAAAAAACAGACAGAATAAAAAAGAGAAGAGAAATGAATGGCAGGAGAGAGATACAAGCGAAGAAGACAACACAGGACGTGGATTCCTGGAGAAGCAGACGCCCGTACTCCCCCTGGAGTCTTGGTGAGAAACGGATTACTGAACGTGTGACCGTCTGCGGCAGGAGATGAACCTGGACCGGCTTCAGACCTCCAGTGGAAGAAGAAAAACACTGTTTAGCACAACGAGTTCAAAACAATCCCACGCAGCCTCTAAGCAAGGCCAGTTTTTTCTTTTTTTGCAGTACTGAGACTGAGCTGGATGTCGGTGTGTGTGTGTGTGTGTGTGTGTGTGACCATGGGCATATACTCAAAATATTTACAAACATAACTGTCACAGAGCCCAGCAGAGGGACCAAGGCACAGCAGCGGCTGCAGATGCAACACACACAATGTTGATCTGTTAGAATGTTAACACACTGTTTATTTAATGAAAAAAAAACAACAACAGCCAAAGCCATCAAACAGAACAATGAGACAGAGACCTCAGCCCCACTGGCCTCAGAACAGTACACACAGATATATCTCCATAAACATCAGCATTCGGATTCAGAAGCAATGTAGTGGACAGTAAACACATTGTTTACGTTTCTCTTTGTTTTCTTTTCTTTTTTTTTTTTTGAAAAAGAGGGACGTTTGTAGAAGGATGTAAAACGTTAGGCGAGTGAAGGAGGAAATGTTAATCGTCATGCACTAAGAAACACGCACTCACACCCCACAGTGGCAGAAGCTTTGTTGGAGGAGGCAGTGGCAGGAGAAAACGCTACATGTGTAGGGCTAGAAACATTGGTTACATCGTGCTGTTGGCTGGAGCTCGAGGGGTGACGCCTGAGGGCCCCCTGAAAGGAAGTGCCGCTCTGGAACGCACTCACTACATCCATCTGCAAGGAACCACACAGCATGACAGGAAGGCCCAAAGAACGCATAAGGAGAGAGAGAGAGAGAGAGAGAGAGAGAGAGACAGAGAGAGAGAGAGAATAAGAGAAGTGGGGAGGGAGGACAGAAAAAAGAAGGGCACCCATATAAAGAGAGGACAGGTAGCAGCATGAAGAAAAAAAAGGCACTGCATGGAAGACAGTGTTATAGCCTTGCTGACTTTTATCCTGATCGGTACGTTAAATCAGAAGAGCTACTTCACCAGAAAACAAACAGAGCTGTAAAGTTATCAGTAAGAAAAGGCTAATCAAGCACAGAGTGTACTGCGACCTATCCTGCCGTTTCCTCGACGTGGGGCGTGTACGCGAGCGTCCCGGGTGAAATTACCTGAGTTTGTATCCTGTTGAGACCTCGGAACCAGAGGATCTGTCCCCTGCGGAGCTCGCGCTCGGCGTGGTCGATCTCGTCCAGGTCCTCCAGTTCCTCCAGCTCCTCGTCCGGGATCTCCTCCTTCTGCGTTCCGTGACCGGCCGTCTTCAGGAACTTCAGGCGACTGGTCGGGATGGAGGAGATCATCTGCACGAGGGCAGAGAAAAGTGAAGCAAAGCAATTCGACAGAGAAGAAGCGAGCAAGTCTTTTTTTTTTTTTAGCGCCGTGAGAACGTGATGAGCACCACACGGAACGCTTTCGACTTCCTCTTTATACGATCATCTATGATTGACCGAGTGCTGACTCTGTGGTTTTGTGATATCCATGCACAATTTGTTTACTTTCTTCGTTGAATTTTTTTCTCTTGTGCAATTCTGACAAGGACGTCTAACCAGGATGCTTCAGCCTCGCACGTCTCTCAGCAGAGACGGTATTGCTTTCAGAGGGCAACAACCCTCCAGTGTAGACTTGACAAATGAACTAACGCGTGTTAGTGAAGCTGACTTTGTTGAATAAACCTAACACAAGGCGGATTTTCTTAGCACCTGACCGACAACAGATGATTAAATCTTTTGAGCAATGAAAAACACTATTATTCTGACCCGTTTATCATAGCTACAGCTAATTTCTCTGGTGAGCCATCAGGTGCATTTTCATGGTCCTGAAAAGACAAAGGTTTATTTACTATTGGACAGCTTTGTTCTAGAAAAAACTGCATTGCTCCAGAGCTGTAGGGTGTTCTGTGTGGCCTTTTATCCACGAGATGATTATTTCTGCGGAATATGAACTACTGCTCCAACCCAAAGTGACACTATGAACAAACACCAGAACATAAATACTGATAACGGCTGAATTTCTGGCTCGGTTGCTTAGTTAACTTCCGTCAGTCTTCCCATCATCCACTTTGCTTTTTTCGCCTGATTTCATTCTACGACTTGGCCACAAGAGGGCAGTGATCAACCACCGAACGATTAAAATATACATGATCCACATGTATGACAGGGAAATGCCAAACTGCTCAAATCATCATCATGGCGGTCTGATGTTCTTTCTGAAAATTTGACAGGGAACAAAGCGAAACCTGCGGTCTTACCTGCCCCCAGAGCAGACAGCCACAGCCTAAGAAAACGCACCAGAGCCACTGGTCAATGCTAAGACCCACACAGCTGAAGGGCTTGCCTCCGAACTGTACGATGACGATCTAGAAAAGAAACGGATTGCGTTAGCGGAGTTAACATTACATTAGACTGCTTGGGTTGTCTGCGTCTGGTTAGTCGCACTCACCTGGATGATGAACGTGCCGAAGACGATGGAGCAGAAGATGGGGTTGTTGAAGATGCCCTCGAAGACGTTCCTCTCGCCGTGGATTTTGCGGGCGTTGATCTCGTTGAAGAGCTGCATCAATACAAAGGTGTTGAAGACGATGGTGTAGTGTTCGGAGGGCGGCGCGTGGAGAGGGGCGTTACGGCCGCTGTCTATATCGAAAAACTTTTCACCTGTGGGGGGGAGGTCGAGTCAGGCTTTGTATAAATCTTTTGCGCAAAAAAAGATTAAACCCTCAACCTTTAGCTAAAGCTTTAACAACAGAAGTGTTCCCAAAGTCGTCACAACACAGAGTGATTAATCTTATTTAAATCTTAACAAGCGCTGTGATAATTCTCATTTTGTCACAGAGACACATGAAGCCAGTGCATTTTATTCCCTAGACTAAACAGATGCATGTTTTTACATGTCTCTGAGGAAGCACAGGTTGGCTAGTGTTCACTTTTTCGCAGGCTTGGTTTTTGGATTAAAAACATACGCCGGTACCAACAGTGCTTTTCTGTCCTTTACGTTAGTCCTCACCTGCAAACAACAGAGTGAAAATGACTGTAAGCTGGTAAACAGCATGGCCCAGGATGTTCTTCATCATGGTTCTGGAGATGAGGGGTTTATTACGGCCGTAGGGCTTCCTCAGCAGCAGAGACTCCGTGGGAGGCTCGGTGGCCAGAGCGAGTGAGGCAAAGGTGTCCATAATCAGGTTCACCCACAACATCTGTACGGCTTTCAGTGGAGAATCCTGAGGGACGAGGAAAAAACACGAAAACAAAGAAAACAAAGTTATAAATTGAGTAAAAAAGTTCATCTCGGTAGGATAAAGACATACTTGCTAGTTGATAATCTACAATCATTCATTAAAGTGGTAAAGCAATCTTTTCTAGAAATATAAGGGATAGTTTTGGGGAAAGAATGAAAAGATGTGCAAAGCAATGACGCTCTAACATGTGTAACCAACATTATTATAAAGTTCATGCGGCCAAATATTTTTAAATAAAACAAACAAACAACAAAAAAAAAAAAAAACAAGCAAGACATTAAAACATTGCTTTTCAATGATTGTGTAGACTAGTAATTTTATTTCTTTATTAGCTCTGCTAGGAAATGTACCAGGAATGTCATTGTACACACATACGCGCAGAATAAAAAATGTACAGCGCCATCTGTTGAATTTTGGAATTAACTAATATTTTTACGTGTTACCGTGATGTGTGCGGAATGAAGGTGCGAGATCATGTTTATTAAGTAGATTTCAATTGCACATTCACAAAAAAATAAGTAAATAAATAATAATAAATAAATAATAATAATAAAAATAATAAAATAATAATAATAATACATAAAAAAAATAATAATAATAATTTTAAAAAAGTACAGCGCCATCTGTTGGATTTTGGGATGAACTAATGATTCTTTTTCAAGGTCGATTTTTATTTTATTTTTTTATTTATCTATTTACATTTCAAAAGTAGCAAAAATTTGTTCAGGGGTTTCTACGTAATGTGTGCACAAACGCAGAGACGGACCAAAAGTCCATAAGCAATCTGGATGTGTTCCATCACTCGTCTTAAGTCCTGCAAATTATTTTTCCGCAAATATCTTCAATGTACAGACACGCCCGCTTTACAGTTTTACTATATGTATATACACTTTTTTACTTTCACTCTAAAGTCTAATCTTATCCAGTAAGCTCTTTATTACAACCACACAGAAGCGAAGCGTGGTCGTGGTTTCAGGTTGGCTCCCTGCTTGGACCTGTTCACCGGACCATTCCGGATAAGACTGGACACTCGTGGAGTGAACTGTATACAGTTTGGACTGCAACACAAACCAGCAAGATGATGACATGCCATCAGCTTACTGCTAATTTTGTCTGCTCCAGTTTGAAACCAGTTCACTCCCAGGTGAGTTGAGAGCCTCTGCTTCAGTCTCATTCTACTAACCTATTATTTTAGAGTTGCTCAGTTTAGCCTTACAAACTTCCTTCAAAACTTCATCTGTTATCCCTTTTGTCTGTGCATCTATCCCGCATGCCACGCTCTTTCATGCTGGTTTTTTTTTTTTTTTTGAAGAGTACCTGTGTGATGCAAGCTCCAGTGAAGGCCACGATCACGGCCACTACGTTGACGGTGAGCTGGAATTGCAGGAATTTGGAGATGCTGTCGTAGACGTTGCGGCCCCACATGACCGCTTTGACGATGCTGGAGAAGTTGTCGTCGGTGAGAATGATATCGGACGCCTCTTTCGCTACATCTGTGCCTGCAATGCCCTGAGAGGACAAAACAAAAAAACGAACACACGAAAAAGTCTGCATCAGCATTACATTTTTGTGAAATGTACAGGTAGGTCTGTGTTGTACTTTTAAAGTGTATGCTGTACCATAGCAAATCCAACATCGGCCTTTTTCAAGGCAGGGCCATCGTTCGTACCGTCTCCCGTTACTGCTACTACTTGTCTCTGTTCTATAACAGTGCTATCGATGATACCTGAAAATAAAACATATGAAAGTTGACACTTCTGTGCAATATCATTATTCTGTTTAAAAAAACAAACAAACAAAAAAAAACTTACCTTTAACTAATGTGTGCTTGTCTGTTGGAGAAGATCTCGCCAGGACTCGGAGTTTCGGCCATATTTTATCGATCCGCTCCTGTTCTATCTATAAAACGAGCACGTCATGCCGGTTAGGATTTTGCAAGGACTCCTAAAAATCTCTCGTGTGCATTCTTGCAGAAGCAGCGGTTTATATCTCACCTCTCCTTTCTCATTGCGTATCCGCCGGTTGAATTCTTTACCTTCCAGACAGAGGAAATCATCCCCGGGCTGCAGGATGCCGCATTTGGTTGCTATGGCACGTGCTGTGTTGATGTTGTCGCCGGTGACCATGCGCACGGTGATCCCGGCACGCTGGCACTTTTTAATAGCGTCTGGGACCTGATCGAGAGGAACCCGGGTCAGACGGGACTCGGACTCAAACTAGCGCTAAAAGGAAAAAAAAAAAAAAATCTAACAAAACACCACAGGGTCTTACTTCCGGTCTGACGGGGTCCTCGATGCCCACCACACACACGCAGGTGAGTCTGGCGAGTATATCGGCCTCGTTCTCCCAGTCGGGTTCTCCTTCTGAGGCGGGGAAGTCTCTGTAGGCCAGGCATATCGTCCTCAGGCCTTCAGAGGCCATGGGCTCGATCACTTTTTTCACCATGTCATCTCGGTCTCTGGGCCGGAACACTTTGGTCTCGCCACTGGCTGTAAGGATCTTATAACATCTAGACGGGGAAAGAGCAGAACAGGGAGAAGGGTGGGGGGGAAAAACAAAAAAACAAAAACGGTTATGAGGTTATGAAACAGCAGGATGAGAGGCATCATGTAGATAATTTATCTGAGGAAATGCATCAATAGCATGGCTCGTGAAAAAGGGGAAAGGAAAAGCATCTGATCTTCTTAGTAAGCATGATAACACAAATCGTTATCTCACTAACCACTCTTTTTCCTTTATTTTTTTCTTTTTCTTTCTTTTAAAGAAAAAATTAAGGTGAAGAAATGCCTACTTCTTGAGTAGAATTTCCGAGGCTCCTTTGCTGAACATACGGAAGCTTCCGTCAGCGTTCTTCAGCACGGTGCTCATGGATTTCCTGACAGAGTTGAAAGTGTAAACTTTATAGAGCTTCTCCTCTGGGATCTCGTTTCGGATTGCCTGGTAGTCTTTTTTCAGGTCCAACACAAAGCCGAGCAAGGCACATTCGGTTTTGTTGCCCACCTGACGACATAAACCTCCCTCTTTTTCGGGAGACTAAGGGAAGAGAGAGGGGGGGGGGGGGGATGCAAGAAAAAAAGAAAAAAAAAAAAAAAAAAAAAAGGTTAAATGACTGGTCCATCCCAATTCCTGTCCGAGAGGAGTAAAGAATAACCGAAAAATCAGAAAATCAGTCATTTACCGCATGGATGCAGGTGCACTCACCATGATCTTGGTGGTATAAGCGCTGTTGACGCTGATGCCCAGGATGAGCAGGTCCATGGTGCTGGCAGGGATTACTTCCGGCTCAGGGACCTTCCTGTAGTGCTGCTCTGCGATGTAAGCCTGCACCACGGTCATCCTGTTCATGGTCAGAGTGCCTGTCTTATCTGAACAGATGGCAGTAGCATTGCCCATGGTCTCGCAGGCATCTAAATGCCTTACCAAATTGTTGTCCTTCATCATTTTCTAAAAAAAAAAAAAAAAAAAAAAAAAAAAAAAATAGAAAAAGGGTAGTGGGGGGTAGGAACAGGATTAGACAGGACGAGGACAAGATTAACCAAGAGAAATCCTAAAATCCTAAAATCTGTTGGCACGTCACAGGCTTGCATGAACGGTCACTAGAACTGTTATGGCAAGCTATTCTCATAAAAAAAAAAAAAAAAAAAACAAATAAAAGTGTGCTGTACAGTAGGATGTGGTCGGCGATACATGTGTCTGATTTATAAAAGAACGGCACACATACTTTGACAGAGTAAGCCAGGGAAATAGTGACGGCGAGAGGCAGACCCTCGGGGACAGCCACCACCAGGACGGTCACGCCTATGATGAAGAACTTGACAAAATACTGGATGTATATGGGTGTGCAGCTTTTCTCCCATGGAAGGCCTTGCACCCAGAAGGTATTCACTATAAACAACACCACCAGGATTATGACTGTGATGGCAGACATCACCAGACCTGCAGAGAGAGAGAGAGAGAGATGAGAAAAGCACACCCTTAAACCAGCGCCATCCAATAAATAAATAAATAAATAAATAAATAAATAAATAAACAGATCAGAGAACTGAAAACAACGGGGTTAGCTTTTTTGGGGGGGAATAAAAGAAAAAAGGAAAGAAAAAAAAAAGGATTCAAATAAAACAGCCAAAGCACAGAAGAGGAGAAAGAAATGTGGTAATTAGGCCGAGAACTGAAATGCTCTGACCTGCTTTGCCGATCTGGACTGCTAGTTTAGTCAGCTTCCCTTGGAGAACCGATTTCTCTTTTTTGGGCAGGTTGGCTTTGCGTTTCTCGTCTGCATCGCCCCCCTCGTCGCTGTTCAGGGGCTGCATTTCCATTGCAGCTCCGTCTTGGGCTTTAGCTGGAGATACGGTGAAAAAGGAAAAAAAAAAAAAAAAGAGATAAAAGAGACAAAAAAAAAAAAAAAAGGTTTAAATTGTATTTGAATAACTATATAATAAAAGCCATCATTGTAAAAGCCACAGGCACGGCCTTGTCCTGGCACTTCATCTAATCTCATGACTACTGTACATGGAGGGGTAACTTTTTTTTTTTTTGGTCGTTATCTGTTAACTGCTCCAACTCGTGTACAAACTTGTGTTTTAGTGTTTAAATCTAAAGTGTACATGAAATCTTTTCTTTAAATTAAAAATGAAAAACATCCTCATGGTGTGTGTGTGTGAAGCCATACTCTCATAATCGTCTCACAGTCATTTAGTGAGCTACTGTAGATTGTACGCGGTCATCGATATACTGTCTATACCTTGAATATATCAGTGAAGTGAGCCGTGTCTGCACAGAGTGCCTCGAGCTAGTTAAAACCCTCTCTGGACTGACGTTAGCGTAGAACTGGGCGAGTTCATTTCCCTGTTCGTGATGATAAAGATCATGAGGGTGCAACTTTTTTCCCCCCTTCTTTTTTGCACCGCCATACAGCACATATCTATATCCTCATGCTCCTGCTAGACGACTGCAACTCGCGGTTTACTTTCCTTTTTTTTTTTTTTTGCTTTTCACTTCCCTTTCTTTTGTTTAAAGAGCTACTTTTATTCCATTTGTGTGGCTGGCTACTCAAAAGGGCCTTAGGTTCAGGTCCAGCTGTGCAGCATGCTTTTGTGCGTCTCGGGACCACCGGGTATAATGGGTCTCGCCTCTGTGTGGGAGAGAATGACTGCAGGGTCTCTCTGTGCTCGGTACTAGCAGACAGACCGTGCTCACAAAAGGTGCAGAGAAACTAGGGCGAGCTTCTATCGCTTCGAAAATATGAAACAAAGTTTAGCTTTTTAAAAAAATAAAAAATAAAAAAAGGGGAGGGGGGGGGGGGTTAATTTGCCCAAAGCAAATGTCTCAGGCCTGAATACGAGCTCACAGCGTCATGGACACACCCTCATATATACGCAAGTGATATCAGTAACCTCTGTGTATCGTACACACTCAAGCACAGCGGCTACAGTCTGAAGATATGCAGGGTGAAATGCTTGTGCGTCCGTGTGTGTGTGTGTGTGTGTGTGTGTGTGTGTGTGTGCGCGCATCTGCTGCTGTGGCAGAACGGTTCTCTTCTCCATGCAACCCTAGTCTGAGGACTAGACCTCACTCCTGGCAGGCGTGGAAGTGAGCGAGGCTCAGCAGCCTACACAGCACGGCCCTGCGTCGGTATCAAATCCAGACAAATAACACACAACAGACTGGCTGTTATCTGAATTGGCACTAGCGTCCGTTTGCTCTAACACGACTCTCCCCTGTGACCGATTATGCACTTAAGGCGGCTGATTATTACGAGTCCATGATGGAGAATGAACCGTGCGTGTACAACGTGATGGAGGGGAAACGAGCACCTGGCTGCATGTACGTCGGGTTAGACGATCGCCCTGCCTCGCTCTCGGCGTCTACCAGGTGGTGTCGGGTATGTGAGCGTGTGACCAAGGGCTTTGCTGACTGAATGCAAGCGCTGTAAATCAGCGAGCCTGTCCGGCTGGAAACATGAACCAGCACGACTCCTGCTGCAGAGCCTCCATTTCAGTTTACAAATCACATGAAGCTCTGCAGGACATTTCACAGAAGGACGCCGAGCGCTGTGGTTTAACCGCCGAGGGACGACTGGAGCGCACCGTCACTAACATGGCCGTGTTAGAGCTCCTCACCGGCCATTCACTTTATCATGTCCATCCTTTATTCATCCACATTTTCCTTCGTTTATCCATCCATCTCATCCTTCCTTCCTCCAGTCCTCCCCTCCTTCACTCGTTGTTTCCCTCTTCCATCTTTTCTTTCTTCCTCCATACAAAATTGCCTGCTTTACTTTGTTTATATTTTAACCTTTATTCATCTCTTCCCTTCTTCATTCAGCTCTCCTTGTTCCTGTCCTTCACTCCTTTCCACCTTCATCCTTCAGTTCTTTTTCCTTCATCCCTTTCTTCCTTCATCCTGTCCTTTTTTGTCCCTTCCCTCCTTTGCCCCCCCCCCCATCCATCTTTCATTCCTTCCCTTCCGTCCTTCATTCGTTCAATTCCTTCCCCTACTGCCTGCTTCAGTTCTCCATTTCTTCCATCGTTCATCTGTCGTCCTTCCAACATTCATTCCTGCCCTCTTTGCTTCTTGAGTCCATCTTTAGTTACGGCTTGTAATGTTTATACAAGCGGTGTTTTCACTCGTGCTTGGATATAAATCAAGGTAGAAAGTTCTCTCATGATTCCTCCGAGAGATCCCGTTTTAAATACACATTCGTGAGTTGTTGTAAGCTGTGTTGCCAGTGCTCTCTGCCAGCTTCTCGGCTTTGCTCAGGTTGGAGTGACGTATCAGGACGCTCTTATCTTATCTTATAATCAGCTCTCCATCATAGCTTGAGCAGCTCAAAAAGCTACTTAAATGTGAACTCTGATCATGCCTAAAATCCCATTATAGTCTGTGCAGAGGAGGAGGCGGAGAAGTTCCTCGTTTCATCTGTCAAAGGTGTCTGCTTTGTAAAACGCAGCGGACCATTAAAGCTCAACTCAATCGTATGCATGCTGTACCTCACAAAGCAACACACACACACACACACACACACACACACGCAGGACAGCTTTAATGACTATCTGATAGGAGTAATGGGTTAAGGCAATGGTTTTAACACAAGCTGCAGCTCCTCAGAGATTGCCAGCTAAGCCAATACGAAGCTCATTATGCAGTTAAGTCAATAGGGTTACTCACCTTTCTTTCGGTTGTCCACTGAGCCATCTTGCTTTTTGTCTGCAGAGAGAAAGAGCACGTCAGGAAGACTCTCAAACTTATTTAACAGTCCCACGCTGTGCCTGAGATCATTCTGCCGCATCCATTTAAACCCATTTCCAATTATGCAAATGCCATCTTTGATCCAATAGAGTGAGAGGCAGTACTTAGGGTTTTATATATATATATATATAAAAAAAAAATTAATAATTTTTTTAATAGTGTGTGTGTGTGTGTGTGTGTGTGTGTGTGTGTGTGTGTGGGGTTATATAACGGTCAGGGCCTTAATGCAGGATGAAAATCTTTGGCCAGTCCACAGACACGCCTGTGTGCACACATGCAGCAGCGGTGATATGTGCATTCGATGAACAAAAACAATGTCCAGGGGCATTCAGTGGAACTGCGAACACGTGAGGACACAAGCCTGCTGAAATTCATTACAAAAGCTGCTGGCTAATGGAGCAGAAATCCTTGCCACATGCTAAACTGGGGATATGATGAAGAGAGAGAGAGATATATAGAGAGAGAGAGAGAGAGAGAGATCGGTGAGGGGGGGAAAAGTAAAACAAAACAACAACAAAAAAAAAACACAAAGAGAAACACTTTAGCTCCATTAGGTCCCTGCTGATTAGCAGTGGTGAAAAACATAAACTAAGGAAGTTCATTATAAACTTTTATTGCTGTAGCAAGGGAGGGGAATAAAAATAAATAAATAAAATAAAAAACAACCCAAAGCATTAACAAATTAATAGTTCATTTAAGCATCTAAATAAAGAAGGACCCAAATAACAGTGTTATTTAGTAGCATTGTACAAATAGCTGATGTGATCCACTTCTGTGGTGTTAAAATGAATGACGGCTTACACTGAGAACATTGCGTCTCAAATAACGTCACGTTTAACGACACTGGTTGGTGTCTGGTAGTGCATCGTACTTCCTTATAGAGCTGCATGATTTGATCAATAAATCTCACGGCAATTATTTTTACATATTGCAGTTTTGACTTAAACTGTGATATGCAGCTATTGAATGAATGCACAAGGATTTACAGAGGCTAGCAGCAAAATTATATATATTACACACACTATAAAATTCATGTTTATTATTTTTTTAATACAATAAATCCCTGGCCAAATGACCACATTTCGATGATGTTTGCTAATATTTATTTAGCAGGTCATTTTAAATCATTGTACTTAAACAAATTGTTAAATTACTGACAAACTCAACATGGCAAAGCGTATTTTATCTGTAATAAACTGCAGCCTTTTGTAATTAAATAATTGCTTAGTTCGACAGTAGATTTTTATGCCATTAAATGTGGAGCACGATTGGCTTTAAAAGCCTTCAGATTTTTCTAACTTGGAAGAATTAGTATGTAAAGTAACTTGTGCAAATCAGTAAAAGTATTTGCGTCACATGACCCACACTGGAACGTAGCTGCTGCAAATTAAGACGAATAAAAGCAGAACAAGCACTCCGAGAAAATATCTTAAAAAGTGTATACTTGATAATTAATATAAGATTGGGATAAACCAAATGTTTTATTTCTTTGATTTTGGAGTCAGCGTGGCGACACAGGAATTGCCCATCCCTGCTAAACAAACTTCATGATTCAAGATCATTTCACTTGCTACGATGTCGTCATCTCGTCATGCGTTAAGTTGAGACAACAGGTAGACACCAAGTCTTGGTCAATCCATTTCCAGAGTTCAAAAGCGCAACCTCTGTAAGATCTCTTAAACACTGTAATAACAAAAGCATTTCACTGAAGGTTTCACTATTTCTCCCCTCTCGACCTCCATATTTTCTGAAACATGCAAGCTGTAACCAGACTTGTAACAAAGCTCCGCCTACTTCCCTGGTTTCCTGATGCATGTGTCAAGTTACAAGTCAATTTGTTTGTTTATAAACATCATGCACCATAACAATTTTTTTCTGAAAAACTTTCATAATTAAAATGTTCATGTTCAACCCTCGCGCTAATTTGTAAGATATTACAGAGGAAATCACTTGATTACTGCTGGATTCATGGTTTTATATTTCATACTATTCAAAATAAATAAATAAATAAATAAACAAATAAACAAACAAATCTCATTTTCTTGATTAAACAATAAATAAATTATTCTTGAGAGTAACTTCACAGTGAAAATATTTTTATTTTAACAAAATCGACTGACTGAATTTTTGCTTTGATTAAATGTTTTTTTTAACTCATCTTGCCTAATGTGGATCAATAGAAGTAACTTGTTGAAATGTTAAAGGTATGCTCTGAGCTGGTAAAGACCGCCTCTGGTGTAGTATTCAAGGCAAATATTCAAATGCAAAAATAAGTTCTTGCACTGTTTGCCTGTCTTTTTTTTTTTTTTTTTTTTTAAACATGCAAATTTTATGCAAATTCGAACAGTAATATTTGTCCTGGCAGCCCTAGCGTCGAGCACTTCACAGATACGGCCTTAAATCAGGATGGCCAGAGACTCGGCGCCACAGTGTTTGTTTTATTTCCTGCTCAGTCAGGCTCACTCGCCATAGACAAACATGACTCTAACCCACAGTAAGTCGGGCATTAGTGCGGTCCTGTTAGCGCTGTGTGTAGGTGTGTGTGCTTGATAGAGATTGTGTATTCTCCCCCTTACACAGCTGACACGCCCAAATTAGATAACAGTTTTTCTTTGGATAACAACACTGCTGCTGCCCCGCCGCACTGAAAGGCCACAGACTAACATGGCCGATCTATTTTAGAACAGGTCAGACTGCCAGAGAGGCTGGAAGGACACCAAATAATAGCGCGAGCATACTTTTCTTCTCCTTCTTCCGCTCCTTCTCTTTCTTCTTCTCCTCCTTCTCGTCATCGTCGTCGTCGTCCTCTCCCGCTCCCAGTAACGTGAAGATGATTCCGGTCTGGGAGTTGACTCCGATGGCAGTGACGACCATTTTTCCGGAGCCCTCCATGACATGGGTACCTGTACACAAGACGACGCACGGGTGAGGGCATGCCATTTGCTTGCAAGTACGATAAACACAAAATGTTTGCACACACAAACAAACACGCAGTGTTCGATTTCTGCGTAAGTGGCGTCTAAATATGGGTTGTCTGCTGGACCGTACAACGCAAAGAAGCGGATATTTATGAAGCATGGAAGTGCTCCGAGATTCGAAAGTCTTCACTTCGACAATTAAGCGAAGCCTCACGGCGTGGATCAAAGCGAGAGCTAGAAAAATACCAGCTTGATCTCGAGCTTTCCTTCAACAGGAGGAGTGTAAACAGAGTGTACTTTCCCATATAGCTAGCCCATGTTAGCATCATTCCCATTTCGTAATTTTAACAGTCTGATCATGTTGTATAACTTCACAGGGAAATGTTTTTGATGCTTCAAAATGGAAGAGGAATTTTCAAAGATTAAATGCTTCAGCATTTTCCTATCAATCAGTGGGTCCACTAGCTTTCCTGGGGTTGGCAATTAAGTCAAATTTAAGCTACGACAAAAGGAAGCGTTCCAGGATTTCCAGGAATTTCCAGGATATCCAAAATGACCAGGATTTAAACTATTATTTTTACTTACAAGTAAGTTCATGTTCATTAATCATCATCTTGCAAATAAACCTATCTACATTTCATCTACATCTCCTGTGCCATCTCATCCCCAGGTGAACACCTCACATGCACCGGGCCGTCCACATTATGTTCTTTAAATGAAATCTAATTAAATGATCAGACAACGCAAACTTCTTCCATTGCTCCATGGTCCTGTTCTGATGCCTACTTGCCGAGCTTTCTGGTGGTGCACCTACAGCATGCAGCCACATACACATCAAGCTGTGATGCACATTGTGTTCTTTCCATCAGAGTCGGCATTCACTTTTTCAACAAATTCCGCTCTTTAGAGGGATCTAGCCATCACTCCAAAATGTAATCAACGAGTCTGGTTGACTCTGGTTTGTCCTTCCATGGAACACTTTACTGTAGTTATTATTAACCAGTGCACACAGGGAACAGCCCACAAGACTGTGCTGTTTGGGAGCTGCTCTGACCCAGTCGTCTCGCCATCGCCATTTGGTGTCACTTTAGATACTTAAGCTTGAACATTTCAGCAACTTCAAGAACTGACTCTTCACTTGCTACCCAACAACATATCCCACCCCTCGACAAGTGCCGCCGTAATAACCAGACAGCGAGTTTAACGTTATGGCTGATTGGGTAAACGGTATTGAGAACATTTTTAGTTGCATTAAATGGGACAATCTCCCCTTTGCTCTGACCATGACTTGCGTCAGATAACCACTTGATGTACAGACACTCGGCATCAGTTATTAGAGCGTACGCGTGTCTATTTAACAAAATGAATGTTCTACACTGAACATTGGAATTAGAAATATCAGGAATATAAATAAAGAGAATGATTAGAGCAGAATCAATAACAGGACCATTTGTCGAGTAATAATTAAAAAGAAACCCTCCTAACAACATGGCAACCCTGAACATCCAAAGTGACCAAACTTGACTGAGTTTCATAAACACAAACACGCTTTTCTGCAACAGCTATCTCAACCTCTGGATGTTGTAATCCAGTAGTTTCAAAATGGAAAAAAAAAAAAAAAAAACAGCGATCCACGTGCCTCAAACTTGAGCTGTTACAGCAACCGTAGACATTAAGTAAAGTGTCTCAGGCGTGTTAGGTTTTTCCTGTGAAGGTGTGAGAACATTACACAACAGGATGCTGATTTCATTTTAATACCGTTTTTTGAGAGAATGCGCTAACAGAAAACTATACAACACCTCAACATTAATGTTCAAAACAACATTTTCTCTTTTTTTTTTTTTTTACTCATCAACACAAATCTTGTTCTATAAATAATCACACTCAAAAGCAGAAGTAATTTGTACCTGATAACAGCATAGGATCTTTATCCAGCAGTTTCTTCACGTGGTCCGATTCTCCCGTCAGAGAGCTCTCGTCGATTTTAAGATCGTTCCCTTGGATGAGAACGCCATCGGCGGGTAAGAGGTCACCTGCACGGAAATGAAAACAAGACATAAACTGTATAGAAGTTGACCGGTCACACAGAGGGTGACTCCTGCGTCACGGTGTGGCGTAACACACCCCTTTCACATACATGAACTCGCATTAGCCCATGATTGGCTAATCTTTCCGTGACACCACTCTTGTCCCATATAAGCTTTCTGTTGTTCAGCTTTCTGCTGCGTTACATTACGATAAACATCCACATCACAGCTGTGCGATGTGTGCACGTACCGTATTTGATTTGTGCAATATCCCCGACTACGATCTCAGCCACGGGGATCTGAATGACCTGCCCGGAGCGCACCACTGTAAACTTCTGCTCTTGTTCAATGCGGCTCTGTAGGCCACGGAACTGCTTCTCTTTACTCCAATCGTTAAAGGCGGTCACAAGCACCACGCAGATGACAGAGAGGAGGATGGCTGCTCCCTCGATCCATCCTGCCTCTGACTCGCCCTCGTCTTCCACGCCTCCCGTTACTTCCCCGCAGTCTATACACACACACACACACACACACAAACGTACAATACATGTTTAGCAAAAAATAAATAAATAACACTGCTTTTTATATTATATTAGAAATAAATTTTTTAAAAAGTACTTACTATTATCACTTGATTCTGGAGGTCTATAAAAAGAAAGGCCTAATGAAATGATGGCTGCCACTTCTAGAATAATCAACGTTACGTCTTGTAAGGCTTCCCATACTAATTGAAGAAAGGTTTTTGGCTTTTTCGGAGGTATAAAGTTCTGCCCAAATGCTAATTTTCTGCTTTCGATGTCGGCAGGGTTCCCGCTTAAACCTGGAGGACAAAAGAAGACGAGAAATAGAAATCGTTACATTCCCAGTGATATCAGATGAACAGGTGCAGAATTAAAGCACAATAACTGGCAGAGACCAGCAAAGACCAAGGCTAAGTTTGATTAACATCTGGCGGCTCTGCATCACATCAGCGACCTAGTTTACAGCCGCCATTCCTTTCTACATCGCTAGAGACTTTTCATTTAGGCAAATTTCCTTTTGGTTCAAGTGTTTCTTAAAAAAAAAGCTTTGATTTACATACTGCACTCAGGTAGCGAGTTTGCGCATCACTTCCACTGTTTGTTGACTGCGGGTCAGCGTTGCCAACGGCCTATGATTTGCATCAGTACACGGTCTTATGCAAAAGTTTATGCACCCCTTGATAAATAACAGATTTTGGTGATTTTTTTTTTTATTGAAAAGATGTTAACACAGACTCTCTTGGAAATAGAAAAAAAAAAGCACAATATTTTCAGAAAACATTGATGCATAGTTACTCCTTATGCCATAAATTGTACAAAATTTAAATCAATTATGGCACTGTGCAAAAGTTTGGGCACCCTAAGAGTTCTGGAGTCTCAGATTCTTTTTTTTTTATTTTTTTAACAAGGTTTCAGACCTTCATGAGCTCGTTAGATCTGATGCATGGCAACAGCAGTCATTAGTAAATGCCAATTTCAAAGCTTTACAAATACTTTGACTCTTCAAACCTTGTGAGTTCCTTTAAGGAACTGTGTGAGACACTGAAAATGAAAGTTATTGATGCCCACAATGCAGGAGAAGCCTACAAGAAGATAGCAAAGATGTTGTCAGCTTGCAGTTTCCACAGTAAGAAATGTAATTAAGAGACAGCAGTTCAGGGGAACTGTGGAGGTCAAGATGAGATCTGGAAGAACAAGAAAACTCTCTGAGAGAACTGCTCGTATGCTGGTCAGAAAGACAAATCAAAACCCCCATTTGACTGCAAAAAACCAGCAGGAAGATTTAGCAGTCTCAGGAGTGGAGGTGCACCGTTCCACAAGACCTTCATGGAAGAGTCAGCAGAAGAAAACCTCACCTGCGTCCCCATCATAAAATCCAACAGAACATCTACAGAAGCCTGATGCATTTTGGAAACAAGTGCTATGGACTGATGAAGTTAAAATAGATCTCTTTGGCCACAATCAGACCACAAGGCATGTTTGGAGAAAAAAAAAGGAGCAGCATTTCATGAAAAGAACACCTTGGCAACTTTTAATCATGGACATGGATCTATCCTGCTTTGGGGTTGTGTTGCAGCCAGTGGCACAGGAAACACTGCACGGGTGGAGGGAAGAATGGATTCCACTAAATACCAGCAAATTCTGGAAGCAAACATCACACCATTCTACAACACTTCTACAACAGGACAATAATCCTAAACATACCTCGAAGTCCACTGTGGAAAACCTCAAGCGACACAAGCTGAAGGTTTTGGAACGGCCACCACAGATCCCTGATTTAAAAATCATTTAAAAAATTGTTGGTTGATCTTAAAAGAGCCGTGCATGCAAGACCACCAAAGAATATTACACAACTAGAAGCTTTTTTACAAGGAAGAATGGGAGAAAATCCCAAGTACAAGAATGAAAGACTTTTAGCTGTGATATCTGCCAGAGGAGGTGTTACTAAGTATGTAGAGTGTACATACTACAGTATGTAGGGTGCCCAAACTTTTGTACAGTGTCACAATAATATTTTTTTCTTTGTTTAATTTATTACATAAAAAGTAACTATGCACCAATGTTTGATGAAAATATTGTGCATTTTTTTTCCATTTCCAAGAGAGATGTGTTTATATCTTTTCAAAAAAACATTTTTTTTTAAATCACCAAAATCTGTTAATAAACAGGTACCTAAACTTTTGCACAAGACTGTATACACATATGTACCAGCTTACTCTTGTTTAAAATGTATAGGACACCCTTTGTATGGTTACAAAACACGGTTGATAAAATGTGGCTGCAGTCAGCAAACGTCAGTGAGTGGAAACTCGACGTCTTTATTACGTGGACCAGACAGACTTTATCGGCAGCCGAGCACGTGGTGTCGACTCGCATCACTGGCTGGAGGGGAGACTAGATTTAAATTTTTATTTTATTTTTTAAATTGGACTGAACACATACTCATAACTAAATTAACTCATTCAATAAACAGACACTTTAATGTAACAATTGGAAATGAAGCCTGAGGACGGCATGCCGCAGACTTGTGTGTATGACACCACACGGTTGGGGTCATTAGGCTAGAACCACACGCTTCACACACACACAGCCAAACAAAACATTCTCAGCTATTACACTGATAAAAAAAAAAAAGGAAAAAAAAAAAAAGAGGAGCCACAAGGAGGCAACCAGAAAAAAAAACACATCTGTCTCACTGTGAGGTTTGGGACAAAACCGTCAGCCAGTTGTGGTCCTTATGAAGTAGTAGTCATCTTTATTCTCGTCTTAGCACATTCTTTCTAGGTTTTTTTCTCCCGTGTTGAAATTTTTAATAGGTCTGGCCAATAAACTCGCCTATTTGCACTGTGTGCTAGAAGAGAAATATTCATATTACTATTATTAAAACATAACAATAATCATGTTAAAAGTTGCAGTGAAGGTGTGGAATTCATTTTAACACCTTATTCAACACCTCTTGTGTTTAACACTTGGTTCATATCGTGGTCTTAGGAATCATGAACGACTTACAGCTGATAAACTGATCATAAGCCGTATTCAGATGAGACGCACGTAAGGTACTGAGATAATTTCCTGTTTTACAGCTGGGTTTTATTCTCGGTCCTTCCGGTTCTTACCAAACCCCAAACTCTTATCCACTTATCACTGGAGTCCAGATACAAACACTGTTCATGTTTCTTTATACAGATGTGAACGTGATGTTAAAAAAGTTTTTTTTTTTTTTTTTTTTCCTCCTGCCACTTTGATATTTTGTGGGGATCGAGACTAAAGACTAACACTTCCTGAGTCGCGAAACTAAAACCCTGTGAGTACATCTGGTTCTCCGGTCAGCACCAGGTTGTGAAGGAAGCATGGTCATGTGATTCGGTCACGTGTGTTTGCTCCACCTGTGTTCTACACCTTGGGCTGGATGATCATTCAATATAATATGTTGTTAAAATGATTATTATTCCATCTGATGTTCAAATTTTAAATCTACACCCTCACCGTTTGGATGAGGCGTGTACTAGGGAGTGTTGACCAGGTGGAGATTTTGCACTATTCACACTTTCCAGCAGATGAGTCATTGGTGCTGATCAATCACAATGACGGTGTGTGTGTGTGTGTGTGTGTGTGTGTGTGTGTGTGTGTGTGTGTGTGTGTGTGTGTGTGTGTGCGCTTCAGCGTGCATGTCAGACAGATTGGCGGTCGAGTCAGCACAGTCCATTGTCATGAGGAGGAGGAGGATGATGATGATACTTCTCATTACTCAGTAAACCCAAACTCGTCCCATGCTCTCACACACACTTTTACTACATATTTCGACCCTGCCTTTTATATGAGCACATGACAAGTGACAGAATGGTTTTGTTCTGTGTGAGAGAAAGAGAGAGTGTGTGAGCAACAGAACGATGTGGCTCAGGCATAAGGTGACTAACGTGACGACTCCGTTCTTAAAAGTCCTTGTACGTTACTGAATGTTAAATGTAACATCATCCATTGTAATGTTACGGTGTTAAAAAAAAAAAAAAAAAAGAAAGATATATTTTAAAAGGGGTATTTGCTTTACAATGGTGTGATGCACATGTGAGTTTCCCTCTGGTATTAATAAAGTAATCAATCAATCAATGTAACGATCAATACATCAACACACAAACATTTAGTAGTCGGATTAATTAGCCGGCACCGACGACAAGTGACCTTTTCACAATCAGGAAAGTGCAGATGTGTGAAAAGACTGACAAGCCAGGAAAGGGAGGGAGAGAAGGATTATTTGACTCCCCCCCCCCCCCCTAAATCAATGAATTTCTAGAAGCTATAACCGGGGGAGCCTGTGCAGCTTATCAATAGCATCAATCCGCGCATCCCACGAGACGCTGAAAGACGCGTTCGATGTTTCGGTCAACGCTTTCGCATCAGCGACAGGAGAGATTAAAGCCCAGCAAACGGCAGGACAGAAACCTACAGCGTCTCAGGCATGTCGACACGTTTCTGTGCCATTAAGTCAGATTTGCGTACACCCCTCTCGCAGTGTATCTCCAGAGGATAGTTTCTTTCCCGCTAGGGTGAAAGAGGCAGTAATTATGGTTTGAAAAGCAAGGTGACAGACAACCCGGACTGCTAGTAATTCAAATCGCTGACGGGTCCTGCAAATAGATTCAGTCCAGGCTGAGATCCAGCCACGCGATACAAGCAGACAGAAGAAGCACAAGAAGAGTTCGACTTCTGCTTTATTCACTACAAAACTAATCAGCTCCAAGAGATCATTTGCATTACACAACAAACCAAGCACAGAAATTACACACGAGCCTCCTACTCAAGCTTCCGTCACATGTTTATGTTTAGTCGAGCATTATTGTACCGATTGAGGTCTTCAAGACTTCCCATAGCGGTCCATACCACTGAGACGCCTTACATACAAGATTATGTAGACGATCTGCCATACGAGCGCCAGTGAAAGTGCTATGGAAACATATCTGGACGAATGCATTAATATACACCCAACTCCTTTGATTTACATCCAGCACTAGTGCCGGAGACGTGGGAAAGTGGTATAAGGAAGGAATAACGCACCCCTGAGCATGCATTACATCATACAACAGTACGCCTGAGATTACGATGTGTAAACATGCGATGTGTGACTGGGTACCATTACCAACACCATTATGACGAGCCACGCCCGACGCTCAGTCCCTCAGGAATCCTAATGTCCCAGCTTTCGTGAGTTTTAAAGCATTTTAAGACTCACGAAAAGCCCCGGATGGTGGGGAAAAAAATTAAATCCTTAGAGGAACTTTGACGACATAGGACTGATGTCATATCGCTTGGGCTCTAATTTATTAGTGCCCGACACCTCGTGCATTTGAACTACTAATGGGTGGATAGTTTAATGTTGTGGAACATCTGAGAGACAAGTCAGTCCGTATTCGTACTTGCATTTTGGCTCTATAGCCTGTTATTGTCTCTCTCTCTCTCTCCTTGCTGTATGTGTGTGTGCACATGCGTTTGCGTGTGTGTATATACACACAGCATACCTCGACTGTGGCCTGATCGCAGAAAACCCCACTGGATCACTCTACAGGTGTCCTTTAAAGTCCACCTACTTTCCCCGAAGTCCAGGGACAGATTTTGGGTCATGCTAGATTTACAAAACTCTCTCACACAATCTGTCTTTCTACTCCTTCACCTTTCCCTTCCTTCCTGCAACCACCATATGAGAAACTACTAGTCAGTGTGGATCTTTGGATTATAAATCTATTAAACCGGTCGACACTACCACAGAAATAAAAGATTGGATTAAATTTGGATTAAAATAATCGAACCCGAGTCTCTTGTGAAGCTTGAAGCCCATCACCTGAGGGTGCAGCAGTTTGTGTAACGCTTATGGGTGTGACGTTTGTTGATTTGGATGTGGCACATGTTCAGCCTACAGCAGGAAATGTACGATTCATCTTGTAGACACTGGCACCCGATCTGCACAGCACACAGCGTTTAAACATACAGAGAGCGTGCTGTTCACTTTCACGGTATTCTTTCGTGAAGAACCCGCACCATTACCGGAAAAATATTCTGCTGTTGTGAAGTGACTGATAGCCTGCATGTGTTACAGGTAAACCCACAGCACCTGAGAAACACCACAGAAGGTGGCCATTCGAACCGACGTTGGAGCTCGACCTGCAGTTACAATGACGCCTCAGATGCTGCCCAGATCGGACACTTCTTTTACTTCGCTGAAAAGTCGTTTCTATCACTAATTTGTATTTGTTCAATTTGATTCACGTTCACAAGTTAATTCAATTTGAGTCTCCGAATATTCGAATCGTGGTTGGTCACATACTGTACAGCCTGTTCAAAAACGTTTCGATCATGTGGTCTGCTCATACAACTCGGAAATGAACAGAAGAACAAGAAAAAGCTTTTGTTTCTGTGTCACCTTTAATAATTAGCCTAGAGGTTGAAAGTGACCGTCTCACAATGCATGCAGAAAAGGAACAATCTTAAGAAAAGCCTGGTATGAACTGAGAAGCGGCATACTTGTGCGGAAATCCCTTTTTTTTAATTGGCTAGCATGAAGCTCTGCTTCATTTCCTATGATCTGTTTAATCCCAGCGGTGCACTCGAATCGGGCTCTTCTTCAGCGTGCCACAGCAGAGCAGGACAGATGTCTCATCGTCGCAGAACGCTTCTCCTTCTACAGAACTCGGTTCTGACTCAACGTCTAAGTTTAGACCATGTATTCATGAGGACACATCACACCCCGGGAGCCCAGGCGCAAGAGCGGGAGCTGTACAGTACGAGCGCTTTGCCCGCATTTGCAAGTTAAAATACTCCTATGCAAATGAGGCGATCTTTACAAGCATCAGTGCAAATTGTACCAGTCATACTGATGTCGGGCCAGGTCAGTGCTCGGGGAATGCTCCCTTTGGGAAGTTGAGAATGATGAAAACGGATAAATGCAGACAAATGAATGATTGACTGATTTAAAATAAGCACGATTACCCAGATAGAGCACCGGCTAGGGCAGGGGATGGAACGACAGAATCGGTTACATAATCACCAGAATCCAAGCAGGTACTGGCAATGTCTAAAGTATAAAATCGACTCTTATCTTGAACAGATGCTTTGGAAAGAAAAAGTAAGGTAGAAAAATGAGAAGAAGAAAAAAAAAACAGTAGTTTCAACTAGTTTCAAACTATTAGAAATTATTTAAGGAGGAGAAAAACGTAGCAACAGCATTCCAAATCTATTACCAATCTAGAAATTACAAAAGAGGACCTATATCCTAAAAAAATCTAAATAGTTTTGAAGTCTTGACCAGAAGATGATGTATATTGTACACTATACTTTCTCCTAAAGCCAGATCAGTTTAGAGGTAGAAAAAATACTAACAGCATCATCCTTAGCAAATAGTGCAAACATTTAAATAAAGAACATGAAAACAGTTTGCACTACGGATGCACGTTTCGTTTTGAATAAAAATAAATAAATAATAATAATAATAATAATAATAATAATAAAATCACATAGCGATTATTCTGGCACATTGATCGAGGCAAAGAGCGAATAACTGGTCGAATCATTTTTACAACTTTGACCAAATTCACTCCAGATTATATCAACTCGAATTAATTAAACTCACCTGTAATAAATTGCAGCCTTTTGCAAAGAAATAATAGCACAGATCAATATTGCGATATTGATTTCTATGCAGCAGTGTTTTGCATAATTTCCTACACACGACTCTGAGAACACTTCTTGTCTAGATATGCCAGCGCAAAGGAGAAGGAAACTTGGGATACCAAGTAATCTCGAATCCTTCCCTGTTTATGGAGTGACATCAAATCAGCATGGCTGTTTACAGCACCGGAATTAGTACAATGTACTTAAAGAAGTATTAATTTCAGATTAATCAAAATACAGTCATTTGCTTGTTAAATCTGAAATACTGACTATAGAGTTATGAGAAAATAAATCAATGCGTTGTGTTAGCTGCTTAGCATGTTGCTAACCAAATACAAAATTGGCAGCGTTTTTCCATTTTGTCTGTTGAGGTTGAAAATGACAACTATAACTGGTGAATTGTCTCCTATGATGGAATACTGGATTATATTTTTTTTACATAAACTTGTTCATCACAAGTTTATCACATTATCTAAAAATAAAAATGTAAAACAGGAGAGGAGGGGGTTTGAGATTAGTGCAAGGTGTATGAGGCATGTATCAGATTAGGCTGACTATTTTTCTTTGTACTGATTTAAACTTTGAAATAGCTTGATTGCCCTTATTGATGTTTTAATTAAAATACTTAAATATGTATAAAATCAAAACGTACAATCTCAATTGCAACATTTTTAAGACGTAACAAATAATCGTGAAAATCACCTGGGACTACAGTATCTATTGAAATGTGTCAGGAACGAGAATGAGAGTGATGCGGGGGGAGAAAAATAAGAAGAGGAAATCAGCATGAGATGGTTGAGAAACAGGTTACCATGACAACCCTGATGTAAAACAGTTTTACATGTGGGGTTTCGTTGAAAGGGGATGTAATTGGTCATCACATGCTGATTTAATATCTTTAATTTTTTTTTTAAACAAAATGATATTATAATTAATATTATTACTATTATAATGATGCTCCTGTGTTTCTTTTTTTTGCCTCTTGCGCAGCTGTAGTGCTAAAGTGACAGAACGAGCCAGAGTTCACATGACTTTCAAGTGTACAGGATTCCAGGCTTAATCACTGGGACTTTAAATCACAAGTGTTGCATGTTGTCATGGACTGTCGCGTAATTAAGGGGACCTTTAGTTAACAAGAGGAGTGCACTGAGAATATATTCTCATAACAAGTATGCTCTTGGGCGAGGGAAATGGAGCAGCATGGGACGCTGGGATCTGGCTCACTGCAGTCTTCACATCCTACTACTACTACTAATATTACTACATACATACACATATTTGCAAAACCTAGTAGAACTTTTATATTTAAAAAAATAAAAAATTTAAAACAAATCAAACAAATCAAAACACGTGGTTCTTTATGTTCTGTATAAACAGAATAAACACTCTGGCGTTTAATGTTTATGACGGCAAAATAAAACCATGCTAGTAATCCGGTGATGACAAAATAAATTAATTTGACCACTTCTGGAGCCATCTTGTCGTAAAGATGCCTTAGGCAGGATTATTATTTATTTATTTATTTTTTATTTTAAGTCTCTAATTATTAATTGGGTTTGACATCTGAAATATTTCTTGATCGATTTATTACTCCTTTAATCCACTCCCACACACAGCTCCACTGCTCTACAGGAACTACGGTGACCTTCAGTGTGTCTACAAAATAACCAATAGGAGGCGCATCCAAACACAAACAAGCATTCTGGATGGATCGGTAGTGTGTTTTCCGAACAGGTTTTCTCAGTGACTTACTGTTATGCACTTTCGCTAAACCCACAGCTTATGTCATTGCTTTTTGTCATGCTCTACATATCTTCCGGGTTTCTCATGAGAAAGTAAGAAGCAGAGCTCTGAATCATCAAATGCCTGGGCACTGCGTTTACTGTGATTTATTTCAAGCAGACTTTCTTTTATTTTTTTATTTTTTTTAAACGTATTAAAAACTACTGAAAGCATTTAATAATTGTGTATTTGATTGTTTAAATGGCATGTCTCGTACAAAGAGATAACCTTTTTGTTCTGCCAACTGTCAGTCCAGTAAGTGGAGGTATCGCAATAAAACACACAAACTCAAAATCTGAGGTACATTTCAAGGCACTTGCACTGTTTTAGCAATCTAAAAGTAATTATGAAGCTATAGCACATATATCCTACGAAGACACGTCAGATATTCACTATAGCCAGGTTTTCAATGACGGAGGGATGCAATAAAATACAAATCTGTGACGCAAGTATTTTTCCTATGATTCGGCAAAAACTTATACATTTAAAAAGGTACCTTACAGTAGAGAAATATTCTGAAAATGTTAAATGGTTAAACAGTAGGCTGTGTGAAGAACATTATTAACTGTTCTTTATTAACCCCTGCATAGGATGCATTTCTGTTCGTCTTGTACTACAAAAAAAAAAAAAAAAAGTGCTGGATTGGTTTGAGAGCTTTCCTGTCTTCTATTATATTTATTGGAAATTTAAAAGATCACTGCCGAGGCCGTGGAGGAGTGTGATGCCAATGAAGGCTGCACATCAAGCAGCTGTGGACCTGACGGATGATTTTTTTTTTTTTTTAATATATATATAATTTTTTAAATCTAGGATCAAACCGAAAATCCCTCCTTTCCCCCACAGTTCAGTGGAGGTCATGCCTATGATTAAGCACAATGTCTATGAGAAGAGAATAAACTGCCGCGGGTGGATGAGAGAGCTGTGCACTGACACGGTGCTTATTACTGTTTCACTCTCTCAGCAGGTACACCGAGTGGGCGGAGACAAGCGGTGGTGGTGGTGGGGGGGGGGGTGTTGGAGCGTTACTTAGGGCATCACACACTCCCAAACCATGCTGTCACAGTTGTAACTCACTGCTGCTGCGCGACTGAGTGAGTGGAGGTCATATGTTTATTCAGCATTTTGATCTCAGTGATTAAAAACCAAAACCGTTGGCGCTCTCATTACTGGACGCTGCATTTCCCCGTTTGTTCCACTCCACAAATAAAAAGCTTCACTTACCACTTTGCAGACTCAATAAAACCCTCGTTGCCTTACAATTTTCTCACTCATATCTAACACAAGGTAAGAAGAGCTTATGTACCATCTATAGGTGAAGTTTTCAGTCTGCTGCAGAGTACGTTAACGTCCCCGTAAGTATCCTGGATTTTGTGTAATCCCTCGGCCCCCCGCAGTTCCATGAGCGAGCGCAGCTCTTTAAGCGAGCAGCCGAATTCGGCATCGTGATTGGGCTCCGCTACGGAGTTCTTCACGCCGCTGTACGAGTTGTTAGCCATGTCGCTGTGGAGGGGGTAGAGAAAAAAAAAGGCGTCCCGAAAGGAGAGCTAAATCCTCAGGAGACCGATGCCAGTAGTTCCCATAAACAGCTGACGTCCTTTAGGAAAGGAGGAGGAGGAGGACTGACTGTACGTGGCAGGACTGGGACAATTCAAAAGCCATTTCCCCCCAGCTTGTTGCATAAGCTCATTCGTTCATGCTGACAGGAGCCTCGCAGAACACAATCCATACAAATCTGCAGAGGGGGAGAGAGAGAGAGAGAGAGAGAGAGAGACAAATCAGCGGTTAGAACAATGCATTACAACTGGACAGTTTGTAGAACCACACAAGGTTGTTATGAAGTGAAACACTGAACACCTAAAGTTCAAAAAGATTCCATTACACCTAAAAATAAATACAATGTAGGAACACCAGGTCACTGGCTAAGGTTCAACATGACACACTACCTACTCTTGCACAGGAGGAGAAACTCCTATACACTACCGAGTTGTTTCTTTAGTTTAACCAATTCGACATTAACAAACAACAAAAACAACCTCATTGTGCCATTTACTGTATATTGAGCTTATACCCCAATAAAGAAACCTTTCAGGTATCTGCAGTGTCCCTGAACTTTAAACTATGAAGTTATCAGGGTCACTGTATAATGGACCTAGGTAGCAGCACTCGGATAAGACACTACGTGCAAGCACACACCCCCCCCCCCCCTAGTAGCAATCAGTTTCATATAACAGTACAGTCTTGCATGTATTATTTCTTACTTATCCATGGATCCTGTAAGCGTGATTAATTATTTAAGTCTATAAGAATAACAGTTGGAATGAATCCTGGATCCTGCTCATCACCATTATGTAGCAATGCTGACCGAACCATCATGCTCATGTGTTTGCTTCGGAACGAGTGGAAAAGAAGCAGAAACGATGGTTAATGCGATTAACTAGATGACCGTCACTCTGCTTCGTGCTGAGGAAGAGAAGCCTGTGCGAGGGAGTTCAGTAAACCGGGATGTAGACGTCTTTCACGATCTAAATGAAAAAAAAAAAAAAAAGACTACTGATGCAGCCATACAGGACACTTAAAACTTTAAAGTTTTTTTTTTTTTCCACAGGTAAGGACGATGATCTTGTTTTTCGTCATTTGTCAAGCAAACAACTGATAAGAGTTGCAGGCTGTTGATTTGACACAAGTATTCTCAACTTATGATAGCAAGCCTTGTTTGTGTGCCATGACTGTGAGTATTATCTAATCTGTGTATTTTGTTCTCCAGAGAGGTCTTGCACAAGCCAAGTAGCTAAAATCCAAACGAGAAGGCAGCTTGAAGCGCTCACTTTTGGATCAATACAGAGACCTCTTGCCTATCGTTAGTCATCTGGCTATGTCTTCTTTAGCTAAATAACAATAATAAAATAAATACTTCACACGCTTTCATTCATCCTGGATGTAAAATTTTCAAATGGCATCTAAGGACCCTAACATAAAGCGCTGTTGTCTGATGCATGTGTCCCGCACTTTTTTTTTTTTTTTTTTTTTTACTGACAACCTGAAAGATGTTCTCCATCAGCAGTTCTCAGGTCCATTGCTAAAGAAACACACTTCATCGAGTGGCAAAAGTGGCATGCAGCAGACAAACAATCTGCTTTGCTTCCGGTCTAAGTGAATGTCTCATCATAATCAAATGAGCCAGACTGCGGTAAGCAATAACGTAGTGCACCTACTTTTAAAAAAACAAATGAAAAAAATTTAAAAAAGGGACTGCATCTTTGATCGATTGGTGTAAATCAAAGCAAACTTTGTGCTGGATGTGCCAACAGGAAAGCTTGGACAAAAAGAGCGAGCTCGGCCAAAGTGAACGCGGTGCCAACATTTGCTCCACGCTAACAGTTTCAAGTTGCAAGGCAGGTCAGATGTCACAACAGCAGAAAATCATTGTGACTGGACAGCTAAAGGACAGCTGGGATGGTACATGGCTGAGCAACAGCACGATCGGGGTTAACCCTTTCCACGCTGGACCAGGAAGCTTTAACATGTACACGCAAAGAGCGCTGAAATCCTTACGGTGTTAAAAACGACACAACATAACATGTAATCCCGTATGTTGCGCAACGTGACGATTATGATTCGTCAGAGCTGGTGCAGGAAAATGTTCGGAAAAACCCCCCACGCGTCCCGTCTTGGCAAATGAACCCGCAGCGAGTGTGTGCCAGCTCTGTGCACGCAAGTCAAGGACAGCGATTCCAGGGATCCCTCTGCACTGGAGTCACAGGCGGTGATATATTTTTAGCAGCACCCAGTCGACCCCTTCGTTTTCCCCCTCCCCGTCACTGACCCCAACTGAAGCTGCAGCTGAAGCAAGTCGTGGCACGGTCTATCTGCAAAGCAGAGGTGTCTGTCCAATCGTGCTGTATGCTTTAGAAACCCCCTTGGAGTGAGTGTCATTTGCTTAACAAGTGTGTGTGTGTTCACACGTGTGTGTGCGTGAACATGCTCTACTGTTTCCGGAGTGTTTTCCTGTGCAAGATATGAAGAACAGGGAAATCTCAATGTAGGCACAGTTTCAGAGATTCCAACTGGCCTGTGGGACAAGTGAAGGAAATTATAAAAGCACTGGTTTAGATATACAGCTAAACCAACCTGTTTGTTATAAACACACACACACACACACACACACACACACACACACACACACACACACACACACACACACAATGTTACACAAATGTATTCACTATGCAGCTGTTAATTCCGCATTTAAAAAAAACAGGAACGGGAAATAAACAGTAATTTTCCTTCCAGCGGTACATTTTGACGACAATCAATCAGTATGCTGTAGTAAACCTGGACAGACGGGACACGCCCACGGGACACGCCCACGGGACCTCTCAACGCACTCAACTACAAGCGAATGCAGGGACCAGCAGCAGACCCCCTTAACTGATCAGTCTGATAGAATACCAATTGGTTCTCAAGCTTAAAACTCCAGAAACAAGTGCAAGGAGATCCTTGGGATCAACAAAACTACCAAGCATCGCATAAACCTTTGCAAACCATGGTCTCTGGGGATCTTCAGTGCCAACACACAAACTCTAAAGTGCAGAGCATCAAATCAGGCACCTCTAATGCACTAGAATCCATCCTGATCAGATTTATTGTCCGTTATTGCAGCTGATGTGTCTCTCAATCAATTACTTCCTTTCCTGATCAACAGCTTTAGTACTCCTCCATCAACCAAACCTTTTCATGATTCTCACCCGCACTCATGTAGCCCTGCATGTCTTTCACAAGTAGGAGCACACTTACTCATGCAACTCTCTCTCTCAGTGTGCAGCGCTTTCCCTCTGAAACCCTTACGCAACGCAACACACATTTCTCCTGAACACACCTGGAACAGGTATTCACCCAAAAGGGGGGTGAAAAATGTGAATTATCTTGGGGGACCATTTACGCCGTGTTCTTGTCAACTGAAGCAAGAAGAGGGCAGAGGATTCAAACAGTGCTGTGACAAAATGGGATCGGACACAGTGCTGTGCACAAAAACGAGGCATTTAGTGAAGAAGAAACATACAATTAGTTCCGGCTTCTACACTAATCTCGTAGCGTATATTCGTCCAGTTTTCTTTATGCATCCGCTCGACGGTGAGACGTGCGCTACAAACGGATTTAACGTCAAATTAATTTCAAAGCAAGAGAACATAAGGGTGCTTCCTCACTGTGGCTGATGGGCGAGTCGCTGCTTTTCCACTTTTTATCGGTGTTCCTTTGACAATAGAGAAGCGTTAAGGACACTCAAAGTGAACACTTCAGGCCTGGCTGTTTTTGTCATTCGAAACAAACATTACAAGCAATTACAAATAAATCCACACACTTGGAGTGCTGGGAAAAAAAAAAAAAAAAATGCATGACTCCTAGAGAAGAAAACAGAAATATATTGTGTAAAGCAGATCAGCAGAACAACGAAGCAGGAATCAGAGAGGTAATCATGACTGATGGAGAAGAGAGAGAGAGAGAGAAGATGGTATAGATAGACACGTTCAACTGTGTCTTTCTTTCTTTTGCCTGATAATGATTACTGAAAATGTGCTCCATCGCCATTTTATTCTTCGCACACAAGTCTGTTTCTTTCTCTGGCTTACTCCCATGATCGAATTTAAGAAAATACAGTGCAGACAAGTTGTGAAACTAAGCCTGGCTGACGGAGGTGCATGGACGTCTGCTTCTTCACATGATGTCTGAAACGCAGCATTAGCTGACACGTTATACAGCAAAGACAGGGGTTTTGTGATGCGTGAACAACGTTAGGAGAACTTTAATCAAATGATGTCGGGACATTAAACGTGCACCCGAGAGCTGAGCGTTTCTGCATGGTCTGACATCTAGAGTAAACTGGAATGAGAACACAGGAACCAGGAATTAATGGCTTTTGGTTGGAAAAGCATTCTGTTTATTTGTTCTGTTTGTGCATGATTAGCTGAAATGTGTCAGCTAGCTTAATTTATTAAAAGTAAATGAACTGTAAACATGACATAACATTTACAAGAAACACAACTAAAAGGAAATGTTAAAACACGTCATCATGGTTCACACCGGTTACGTTTACTGAGATTCCGATACTGATGTTGGGTGCGACAACTGAGCTAGCTTGTTCTCGAACCTCCCTGTTCACGAAACAGCTATTAGCAATGAAATGGGTGGAGACATACTGAAAGCTTAGCACAATTTTTTTTCCCGACTGAAAACTTAGCTCTATTTTTTTCTACACAGCCCTACATGCACAATTATATTTTCTAAACACCTATTTATTGTGCTGGCTAAAATGTTACTCAAGCAGTCCGCCTGCCAGATTCCCTTAGGCTCCTCCAAACCAAATCTTTCACTTATCCCCAAGTCAAGTTACAGCTGTTAGCTATTGGGTACAAGTATGAAAGTGAACCCCCAGCCACCCGGAATTGTTTTGTTGTTAAGTAATAAGGATGTGAGATAAAACACTTGATTCTTGAGGTCATGATTTTCAGTTTGTTAAATGAAAAATTGTTAACATGTTCACCTTTTGGCACCACAACTTGTGTACATCTTTCCTGATGTAATGCTATAATATATACATGGATGTCAAAAGAGATGTGTGTGCAAAGATAGCATGAAGGCCCTTGAGATTTAAATAATAATAATAATAATAATAATTTTACTTTAAAAATGTGATTATTTTCATCTAGGTCAAACGAACACCACACTAACAACTGTAACACGTTGTGTCATTAGTTACTACATCAGTGTAACAGTAACACACTCCTGAAACACCTGCTGCTTTACTGGTCCTTTCAAACATCACCCCAGAGTTACACACATTCACACCCATACATACAGCGGGTATACACTTCACAAGCCCACTGAGCATTACTGCCTCCTGAACCTACCTCACCTTAGCAGAACGCCTGTCATTATACATGTGTGTTTAAGATATCCAGCACACTGACACAGTCAAGATCTTGTCCTGAGAGTTCATGGCTAACATGATGACTCTGAAAAGCTTATTAATGACTCTGGAGTAAGCTACAACTGACCAGTCGGCGCTCGTTAGCTCCACGAGAATGAATAACACACAGACGTCTAAGAAAAGCAAAACAAATTATGCATTTTATAAGGAAAGGGCATGCAGAATCTCTCACATTTCAATTTGACCTCTGACTCCGAGTTGCAAAGTTCACTTAACCCAAAATAGTAAACAAAGAAAGAAACTAAAAGAGCAAATCCTACAGGCTGAAATTGCCACTCCATGTGAGGTCTTCCTCATGTGAAAAAAAAAAAAAAAAGAAAGATGGACCACACTTATAAAATGTTAACATTCTGTGGATTTAACACATCTTAACGGTGATACCGTGTTAAAGCACATCAGCATGTCAAGTATAAATGTGCACACTTTCCTTAACGCTACTAAAATAGCAGTGATCGGAATACGAGTACGCTGCACCTTTATCCATCAGGTATACATCCTCATCCCTTACAAATCATCCTTTATGCAGTAATGTGATGCGAGCTAAGATGGAGTTGTGTATTAGTTTACGCATCCTTTAGCAGCACAAGTGGAAAAGTTACCTTGTGTATTTCACTACAGCAAAAGCTGATGGAAGAACATAACACACCCTGATGCACGGTTAAAAGCATCTGACTTCCTTAATCCTATAGCATAATATTCTAGTATCGTTTCTTGCCTGAAGCATTCTGACATTCTTGTGTGTCCCTGATCGAACTGAAATCTACAAGAAAGTGGAAAAGCGGTGTTGTTCCACTGCTCCTGAACTTTGACCAGAAGCATTTCTGTTTTGAACCTATGCCCTCAGTCGCGGTGACGCAGTCGCCCTCGGTGCGCAGCTCCTCGTGTACACGGATACTTGAAATTCACTGCGTCCGAAGAGCTGGCCTGTTGAACAGCATAGCACGGAGCACTTCTCCGCGGTTGCCATGAATCACCAGCAAGGAAAAATAAAAAAATAAAACATTCAGAGATATTTCAGAATTTATTTATATATAAATCCTTATATTTATTATTATTTTATTATTGCCATTTCCAAGGACAACCAACACGGAACTCCATTACAGCATGACACGGTTATCTAATCAGACTCGCACGGAGGCGGTCTTTCTTTATAAGGCTGAGTGACGGAAAGGCAAAAGTCTAAAGACTGTAGGTTCTTGCGGAGTTTATTTCATAACACTGGTGCAAACCTGCGCTTATTAAAACCGCACCGTTTCATCATGTAGCTGAATGTCAAGGGATTCGACTCCATCATTAGGGAATAAGCGGGGGAAGGAAAAAAAAAAAAAGAAAAGAAACAAAAAACCTAAGTGGAAAAGATCTACTCACTGACCTACAACCCGAATCCATGTAGATTGCTCATGAGGAGTCTGCACAGCATTTTATTTCTGCATCAACTCAAAAAGTTTGAGTCAGGCATGTTAGATGAGGAGTCTTCTTCTCGCACATACATCAGAGACAGTACAAAACTCAGGGATATTACCGAATCTGACAACTGGATTGATAATGAACAACATAAGAGTCAAACAGTGGACACATTTGCGTTATCTCTTAAACATTAACACACTTAGACCATGTGTGTACACTGGAACAGACAGCTCTAGTATCAGAAGCAGCATGCAAAACCAAAATGAGGTTTTGTGCTACATTTCCACACACCGAAGACCTTACACCTTGTGCAAGCCCACCGCAATGAGCCGATCAAGAACAACATGATTCACGAGGGCTAGAACTTCTTTCTAATGTCGTTTTCACCAGCTTTCACCTGGCATTGAGGCAGACTTTAATCTCTTGATTGTTCACAAGCTAAAATGCCCAAGGAAATGCAGAGAAGGGGAGAGAGAGAGAGAAACAGCACAGCAAATGACAGCCAGCTAGCAAGCTAACACCTTTCTCTTATATCGCTAGAGAACACTAAAAACAGTCATCATGCAAGTTAAGAACACTAGACATGTAAAAACTCTTCTGATGATCGACCCTCCTGCTATTAAGAAGCTTCATCTCAAGAGTTGCTCGCCGGTCCAAAATCATACACGATCATACAAACATACACACTGTTCTCAACACGCCTGCTTAGCTCTTTATTTATGCATTTTCATACTTTATAAATGAAAATTAGAAAGAAAGAAATGACCCGTTATCTGTCTATCTCTATCTCGCACGCGCCGTTACACAGTGGATTTAAGGCGGGGAGGAGGGGGGGGGGGGTTATGGAGTGCCTCACCTATCCTATGTATGTATCTAGCCTAGGACTATGTCGCTGTCGATATGCAAGACGTGTGCGTGTGTGTGTGTGTGATAGAGAGAGAAATAAATTAACAAATGTATTATTTTCACACATAAAAAAAATAACACACTTAACGTAACAATGCAATGAGCTCGAGCTCTCTCTCTCTCTCTGACCTGTCATCATGCTGCGCGAGCCTGGTGTGCCACGCGCGTGCACTCGAATCGCGTGCAGTCGTCTTCTTTTCTTGGGGTTTTTTTTTTTTTTTTTAATATTTAAATCCCAACGACTTAACGGTTACTCTACAACGGTTCCTCTCATTCTAGCAGGCGCACTTAACTAACCTAGCTAACAAACTAATTCAATGAGAAGAAAAATAAGCCTTCCTCTTAAATTATTTACCCGGAGGATAGTTTTTTTTTTAGTTGCTGTTGTTTTCTGCTTTTAAGCCTAATTAGTCCATTCACTTCACTTGGCTGGTGGTTACTATGAGCTAGTTCTAGGTGCTAGCCAATTTGGCTAGCTAACGTTAAAGAAAGGGCTGAAACAGTTCCTGAGGTGGATATATATATACAGTATGTACACAGGAGAGAGAGAGGGGGAAAAAAGAATAAACCTTAACCAACTGCTCAGAAATGAAAGCTGCATAGAGAAATATATTCCAACGCAACTGTATGAAAATGCAAACGATGGACAATGATTAAAAATAGATTATATAGCTAGACGTTTATATAATAAGACACTCACCGAAGCGGCGTTCGCACAAGTCTCCGTGAGCCGCACTCAGGCAGCCTGTCCACCACCACCCTCCTCCTTCAATCTGCAGCGAGGCCCCGCCCACCGCCGAACGTCGCGGTAGAGCACGTGACCCACGTCAAGGAGGACTGCTCCCTATTGGCTCAGCCGAGATATCTGTCGCTGCTGGAAACCGTGACGTCACCTCTTATACTCTGGAACACATAGAATTATATGGATATATAAATTTATTTATTTATTTATTTAAATATTTACGTTTTCAAAACCCTATTCGTGCGACGACAGAATTCGAAGACATTCTGTTTTATCATTTATAAAATAAAATAAAAAAACGGGAAAAAATGATATACAAATGAGCTCGTGCACTAGTCAGCGCCGGCTCTCTAAGCCCCGCCCATAGTCTGGGACAAGTCTTCCCCAGCGGCTAATTAAAGCCGACGTCACTCTTTCCATGACGTAGAGATTTTCTATCTTGATTCGATGGCGCTGTGCAGGCAGAACCACACACATACACACACACACGCGCACAAATTTTAATACTTTATCAAACATACTGTGCAAATTTCTTACTTAGCTATTTAAACAAACATTAAATACACTTCACCTTGTGCATGCACAGGGAATCATTTATTACCTACATTGCACATGCTTTGTATGCTCAAAAGTATTTGGACAGCTGACTGTCAGCGATCATGCTTGTTTAACATCCCATCCCAGATTTAGTCTGGGATGGGATGTTAAATAAGCTCCATTCTTGTGGCAAGATGTTTGGAAGCATGGCCATGAGGATTTTGTGTTTGAGAGCATCAGTGATGTCAGGCGTTGATCTTGGGCAAGGAGGCCTGGTGTCCCAGTTCATCCTAAAGGAATCCATCACAAACGGCAGTTCAGGTTGCCATTGTTGGGCCCTTGAGAAAAGCCCTTATCCTTATCTGCTGTAGGGGGTCTGTATCATAGCTGATCATGAGCAGAATTCCACTCTGCAGTAATGTATATGTGACAAATAACAACTTAACATCAGTGGGGTAGAGGTCAGGGCTCTGTGCACGATACTCCAGTTCCTCCACATCCCTCCCATTTTATCCGGGCTTGGGACAGGCACTGCATCCAGCAACAGGGGTTTGGACATATGATGAAAATTAAACCTGGGCCTTCCATATAGCAGGTGACTCACCTACCAATGAGACACTGATGCCCATGGAAATTGTAATACTGCAGTATATATACTGCAGTATTACAGTATAATTATTTATTTTTTTTATTCTATGCAGCTGTTTGCTTTAAACTTTGCGCAACATTTTGGAAAATAACATATACAGTATAAGTATGATGGTCAGGGTGCACATACTTCTGAGCAAACGTTGTAATTCTTAGCTTATAAAGTTACTGTCACTATCATGAAGTTTAACATTGTCCTAAAACAACATGCCCTGAAGTGCTTTATTCTTCATACTCCACAGCAATTTGCCAATGATTTAATTTTATATTTAAAGTAGTAAAAACAAACAATTCTAATCTCAGAATTCTTAAATGAAATATTTCAGTTCCAGTTATCACATAGACATTTTAGCAGTAGGTCCCTAATCAATCTCTCTTTTTTTTATTTCCTTCCTTAAAGGTGATCAAATAAAATCAAGCTACATAATTTGTATTATTTAATATAGACGCATTGGAAACTATTGCTATAAATTACACCTGCACTGACACAAAAGTCTTTAAATATCCTCAGTAGCATCGCTGCGGTGCTGAGAGTTTTCCACCACCAAATGATATCTTGTGGCCTCTTTTCTTCCCGCAAATCGATTGGCTGACATGTTGGCCTACATAGCCAGCGGCCCACAGTCAGTTATGAGACATGTGGCCGATAAATTTAATAATTATGTGAACAAACCTAGCACGGTTTTTAGAGTATGTAAGGAAATCCAAAATATTCAGCTCTGACACTACTTTAAAAACAAAATGAAAAAGTCCCTATAGTCTGGAAAGCAATAAAAAAGTTATTGTAACTGGAGCTTATGAGTTTGGACTGAGCGTGTAGGCGCTGTGGTATGCACTTGAAAGTGAAAATGCAAATGGGGGTTTTCCCGTCTCTTCTGGGCTCTTAAGTTGATGACTACAAAGGCGGGCACATGCTGGTCAGGGCTAACTCATCTTTTTTGGTCTGACACATACACATACACACACACACACACACACACACACACACACACACACACACACACACACACACACACACTAAGTGTGAAGTGGTGTACTGTCTCCAGTATCACCAGGAAACAGTTCATAGACTCGACAGACTCGAGCTGCCATCCAGCAGTCAGAGAGCGGCACATAAGTAGGTCAGCGCATTTGAAACCCACATTTTTCCATTTTTCATCTGAACCTGGCAAATAGGAAAATAAACAACAACAACAACAACAAGGTGGTGTGAGTATTTTCCTATCACAGAAAGTGTTTTATTCCTATTGCACCACAGCACGTGATTGCTTTTATTTATGTTTATATAATTAAACAACACGATGTCATACTTTTTTAAAAATGAGCTTATATTTAGGATTAAACACTTCGCCTCTTTCTTTGTGTGTGTGTGTGTGTGTGTGTGTTAAACAGACGAGGACACAACACAGACCGTAAGTTGCAAAAGAAAACTTTAAGCTTGTGACTGTTACAAACTGGAGACAACTTTACCTATGCTTTAAAAAAAAACATATTCTTCAAAAAAACATTTCATTACAATTGCAATAAATAAATACATTTGTTTTCTGGAATGTCTAGCTGTAAGTAATTAATAAATACATGGCAGTTACTTAAGGGGCCGGATTGCCAGCTTGATGTCTAATTGCTACCCTTCATGTTCCTGAACTGTGGGAGGAAACCCACCAAGCACGGGGAGAACATGCAAACCCCATGCACACAGACCCCGAGGTGGGAAGCGAACCCGGACCCTGGAGGTACAAGGGCACAGTGCTAACCACTACGCCACCGTGCCGCTATATGTCATAACTTCTGTATAAACCTGTGATCTGCAGCTGCTCCACTGTCACAGCTGCGGTTAATGGAAATGAATCAACACCTTCTAGCCAAACAGATTCCAGATTTTTAAGAGAGAAGCTGCAATCAAGCGACAGTGACTCTGAATATACAGTAAGCATCATGTGAATGTAGCACATCCGAAACAGTACACAGCTCTGGCTGGAACACAGTGCACATGTCGCTAGCTTCTAAACGTCCTCCTTTGCGCCACATTCATCTAAAAGTCCAAAGTAGGCCTTCCTGAGCCACAGAAACCCGTCCGCCAAGTT
>QNUK01001182.1:42500-45000 GCA_013621035.1 Clarias magur | reverse complement strand
ACCGGATTGTCTGCTGTGGTGACAGCAGCAATAAATTCAACAAACTCGAAAACTGATAGTTCTGTTTACTTAAAACTGGAAACATCATTACTTAAAGAAATTGATGTAACCTCAATTTCTTTTTGGAGTTTTGCCAACTTATTCGGGTTTATAGTGTACTTTATGCCATTGGATCCTGTATACAGGGTTGTGGAGGCCAGGAGTCTATTTTTGCAGGGCACACACTCTCATTCAAACTATCCGGGCAATTTGGGAATGCCAATCAACCTCATCTGCAGGGCTTTGGACTGGGGAGAACTACAGTGCTAACCGTTATGAATCCTGCCATCTCATGTTCAAGTTATATAGTATGTACTGTATCTGCTATACAACTATATACACTGTATATGATGTTTACATGCGAATTATCATCATATATTATACCTTCCTATTGCACCCACTTGCTCATTTGCACTCATTACTTTACCCACCTCACTCTATAATGTTTACATAAGCAAAATTCCTTACCTTCCTTACTGTACACCTATAATCATTGCTCATTTTCACAATTGTAATTCATCTACCTCACTGTATATTATTATATATGCAAATTATTCTGCACTGTGAAAATGCACTTCTGGTTGGATGCTAACTGTGTTTCTTTGCCTTGTACCTACATGTGCAGTGACATCTATCTATCCATCCATCCATCCATCCATCCATCTACACTATATGGACAAAAGTATTTGGCCAAACCTGTTAATCGCCAGTGAAGGACAATCTTAATGCTTCAGAATGCCTTTTGGTGAAGACCCTTTTCTATTCCAATATGACTGTCTCCCAGTGTACAAAGCGAGGACTATAAAGACATGGCTCGATGAGTTTGTTGTGGCAGAACGTGACCGGCCCTAACACAGAGCCCTGACCTCAACCCCATCGGGCACCTTTGGGTTTGATAAACTGGAACGGAGATTGTGAGCCAGACCTTCTCGTCCAACATCAGTGTCTGACCTCATAAACGCCCTACAGCATGAATGGACACGGATTCCCACAGAAACACTCCAAAATTATGTGGACGGCCTTCCAAGAAAAGTGGAAGCTGTTATAGCTGCAAAAGGGGGACCGACGATCTACCTACCTAAAATGTTGCTTGTGTTGACAAAATGCTGTTATAAGAGAAATAAAACAACTGGATTTTTAAAAAAATATATTATAGAAAAACATTTTCATCATTAACAACACGTTGGTGTGATGTGAATTGAGGAAATGCAATGTTACTGTCACCGCCCCAAAAAGCAAACTCGAAGTGTTTTCTTCCTCTTACAACACAATGAATGTTATGGGTGCAGGATTTTGCACACCTATTATTCCAAACTTCCCATCAGACAACCGTAACTACAATCAAATTATGTCCAAAGTATGTGTGTTATAAGGCATTTGTTCATTCCTTTATTTCACTCCTCCTCCAAACATGCTGTTTCAGTGTTCAGTGTAAATGAGCCACTGCAGAGCCAAAGGACGAGCAAAACTCAGCAACAACGTGGGGGTGGGGAGGGGGACCTTCTTATATGAGGTCACATCAGGGAGGAATTCAGCTGCCTTGTTTAAGCCCAGCTCAATCCAAAAATGGAAAAAGGAATGTTTTGTTTCCACTCTCTCTTTCTTCTTTTTTTCCCCCTTCTTTTTGTTTTGTTTGTACACTCAGACTATATACCCTTCTGAATGTCTAAAAATGACTACAAAGTGAATTCTGGGAAATAGATCTCCTTTAATGGCTGTCTTGCTGATAGGGGGGTGCGGTGGGGGGTGTGTGTGTTGGGAGACGTGATAGTCACGTGAAGAGTGAAAATGGGTTGTCATAAGCTTTGACACATCATGAGCTTTGAGCGAAAAATATAACCGGGTGGGGTCGGGGTGAGAAAAATACAGCAACAACAAAAACAAGATAAAGGATGGATGGGGCAGGGCTGATCATGATACCGAGAAAGCGTTACTGTGGATGAAACTGAGAGAAATGAACTGAGAGAAGGAAGACTAGTGAACTAGAGAGAAAATGAAAAGAGAAAAGAAAAGAATGAGAGAGAGAGAGAGAGAGAGAGAGAGGACTGGACTGAGTTGTGTAAGGGCATGTTTGTGTTTCCATCTCCTCCTGGAATTTATAGCCAAAGCTCGCCAAGACCAGCTCAAGAGACGGAGTAGACAGCTTCTCTCTCTCTCTCTCTCTCTCTCCCCCTCACTGTATCACAGCCTGTGAGTGTGTTTAAAGCCTGAGACGCAGAAACACAGACATGCTCTTACTCAGCGCTCAATTCGGCAGGCCAAGTTTCCACTCACCAGTAATAATTCACCTGAAGTGGCCAGTGTGCTTATATGTGTGTGCTTGGGCTTGTGTATATGTGTGTGTGTGTGTATGTGCATATGCGTGTGTGTGGGTGGGTGTGTATATGTGTTTAAGGACGACTCGCGCCCTGACCGCTGCACTCCGCCCAACAGCATCCTCTGTTTCCACACTATGTTTTCC
>QNUK01001182.1:10000-37500 GCA_013621035.1 Clarias magur | reverse complement strand
GTATAGTATAGTATAGTATAGGGTAGTGTAGGGTAGTGTAGTGTAGTGTAGTGTAGTATGATTAGGTATGTACTTGTACAAAGTAGTATAGTTTAGTTTACAGTACAGTACAATTTAGTGTAGTGTAGTGTAGTGTAGTGTAGTGTAGTGTAGTGCAGTATAGTATAGTATAGTATAGTGTAGGGTAGGGTAGTGTAGTGTAGTATGATTAGGTATGTAATTGTACAAAGTAGTATAGTTTAGTTTACAGTACAGTACAATTTAGTGTAGTGTAGTATAGTATAGTGTAGTATAGTGTAGTGTAGTGTAGGGTAGTGTAGTGTAGTGTAGGGTAGTGTAGGGTAGGGTAGTGTAGTGTAGGGTAGTGTAGGGTAGTGTAGGGTAGTGTAGTGTAGCGTAGGGTAGGGTAGTGTAGGGTAGTGTAGTGTAGTGTAGGGTAGGGTAGGGTAGGGTAGTGTAGTGTAGTGTAGCGTAGGGTAGTGTAGTGTAGTGTAGTGTAGGGTAGTGTAGGGTAGGGTAGGGTAGTGTAGTGTAGTGTAGGGTAGTGTAGGGTAGTGTAGGGTAGGGTAGGGTAGTGTAGTGTAGTGTAGCGTAGGGTAGTGTAGTGTAGTGTAGTGTAGTGTAGGGTAGGGTAGGGTAGTGTAGTGTAGTGTAGCGTAGGGTAGGGTAGTGTAGTGTAGTGTAGCGTAGGGTAGGGTAGGGTAGGGTAGGGTAGTGTAGTGTAGGGTAGTGTAGGGTCGGGTAGGGTAGTGTAGTGTAGTGTAGCGTAGGGTCGGGTAGGGTAGGGTAGGGTAGTGTAGTGTAGTGTAGTGTAGCGTAGGGTAGGGTAGGGTAGCGTAGTGTAGGGTAGGGTAGGGTAGTGTAGCGTAGGGTAGGGTAGGGTAGTGTAGTGTAGTGTAGGGTAGGGTAGTGTAGTGTAGGGTAGTGTAGGGTAGTGTAATGTAGTGTAGTGTAGGGTAGGGTAGGGTAGTGTAGTGTAGTATGGTTAGGTATGTAATTATACAAAGTGATATAGTTTAGTTTACAGTACAGTACAATTTAGTGTAGTGTAGTGTAGTGTAGTATAGTATAGTGTAGTATAGTATAGTATAGTACAGTACAGTAAAGTATAGTGTAGTGTAGTACAGTGTAGTATGGTTGTAGTACAAATGTAGTACATTTGTATGTCATTGTACAAAGTAGTATAGTTTAGTTTACAGTACAGTATAATTTAGTGGTGTAGTATATTATAATACAGTATAGTATTGTATTGTAGTACAATCTAGTGTAGTGTAGTGAATATGTGTATAGAAGAGCATATAGAATGGTATTTTGTATATCATATGATATTATAGTACAATGTAAAGAATGGTATAATACAATTGAGAAGTATGTATAAAATTGCATAATATGTACATATTATAAAGAATTGTACTGTGTATGGCATATAGCGTATAGTACAGAATGGTGTATAATAAAGAGCAGGGTAGTGTACAGTATAGAATGACAGTGTATACATAAGAGTGGTGTAATGTATAGAATGGAATAGAGTGTTGTATATAATAGTACATATATGTAGTTGTATAGACTGATATAGTGTGTAGTATAGAATGGTACAAAGTATGTTTTTTAGAGTAGAATGGTAGTGTATAGTGTAAATAATGATATAGTGCATAGTGTAGAATGGTATAGAGTATGGTACAGAGTAGTATACTTTATAGAATGATATTGTGTATAGTATAGAACAGTGTATAGTATGGAATAGAGTAATATGGTATATAGAATGATATACAGTAGGGTATAGTAATGTATAGTATAGTTTATAGAGTACCATAATGTTTAGAATGGTATAGAAATGTGTTTCCCTCCTTTTCAGAATGATATAAAATGCCATAAGGACTAAGGCAAAAGGCCTGAGAAATGATATACAGTATGTAGCAACAATAAGCAGTTTGGCTTAACTGCACTATTTAAAGTTTCCGCAGCAGTTCCCAGTTCCCATACCTTAAATATTTCACACAGGTTCACCGAGTCCAGAAAGGAAGAGGAAACACTTTAGTAGGCGCCCCTTTCCTGATTTGGGAAAAATGCAATTCAATTATTTTTTTTTTGTGTAGCTCTTTTAACAATCGACATTTCCCAACAGCTGCTTTACAGAAATCTGGATGGACAAAACCATTCATGAGGAGCCAGAGTCATCCAGACAGCCTGATGCGTACAGTGTAGTGAAATTCTTTTCCGTGTTAAGAAGCTGGGGTCAGAGCTCAGGGTCAGACATGATACAGCACCCCTGGGGCAGAGAGGGAGGGAGAAAGCCTTTGCTCAAGACATCAACACGGCTGGGATTTGAACTGACGGCCTTTCCAAGAGATTGAAGCATTAAACACTGAGTCAAGAGAAAAGAAGATGAATAAAAAGCATCCTCCTATTTCCTAAGAAAAGTGTACAGTTGATTTCCTCTAAGGAGACTCCATTGTCTTTTTAATATTCTTGTTTTGTAATATTTATGCATCAAAGCCATGCTTCTCAAAATCTATATCACCGGCCACAAATGACTTAACTTGGGGTAGCTGAATTTAATTTGAGTGAGCCACAGAGAAAGCAACCGAGTCAATCAGTTGAGCAGTGGAGATGATGGTAATATTATACTTACACTCGAGCTGCAGCCTGGATATACCATTAGTTCATGTCGCAGTAAGTGAATTCTGGTGGCCATGTGTTAAGTATGAGGTTGTGACAGCATATTAAGGGCGAGCTCAAGTTTCGTACTGTATGTGGTGGCAAATCATTACACGTAAATACTTAATTTCTTGCCTCAGTATAAAAGCAACAACATTAACCATGGCACTGTCATGTTTAATGGTTTTTCACCAGGTGATCACTGATCTACAGTGTATTTATTTATTTATTTATTTAAATATGTGCATTATTAACCCTTACTTTCCAATGTACTTACTTCCACACTGTGTAACGTTCCAAACCCAGAAGTGAAACTGACTTCAGTGGAAATGATATTCCCTAAGGCTACACATGAACCCATGACACTGAAATGGTAAGGTTTCCACCAGATAATCATCACATGACTATCTTCATAGGGTCAACCTATGTGGAATTGAACTGTCATGTGATCTCGTTATAAATACGTCTGATCCAAAACAAACATGATCAAGAAGGACATGAGAAAAAAAAAAAACAAGTGGGGAGGCATTAATCAGCCTTAATCATCAGTGTTTAGTGTGAACATCCTAAAAACCAACTGGCTTTTAAAAATGTGGCACACATTCTACAAGGCTGCCAAAAGAAAACCATCCACCAAGGATGAGTGACTGTTTAAGAGGGGATTTACAGAACTTCGGAAATGTAGACAAGACACCACGGATACCCTTGATAGAGATGGGCAGATCTGCAGCCTCGATTGGAGAACTTTACCCTGCATCCTAACCAGCCAGATCCCAATCCAGACATTGAGGGGGCAAAAACTGTGTTTAAATCCTATATAAAATTAAAGCAAAGATGTGGGACAAAGTGCTACGTTTGTAGGAAAGCCAACAGCACTCATCATCGTCGTCGAGGGTAAGATGGATGAAGCCAAATACAGAGCGATCCTAGAAGACATCAAGCCTGAGGTTTCACGAGGGGTTCACCATCCAATGAGACGAGAACCTGAATATGATGGAATGGTCCAGTCAAAACCCAGACTTCAACCTGATCTCTATAGTATAGAATGTGGCAAAATACTTAAAATTGCCAGTTACTGTACGTGTGAAAGTCTCCAAGCAATCTTGTAAAGCTATTGGAACTGTGCCAAGAAAAATAGACAAAACAATATCAGAATCCAGATGGTTAAAGCTGATATCCCAGAATTGTAAAATACTACAATAATGGACATATTATGTATAACAAAAGGTTCATTATGTCCAAGGAATGAATATAGTTTTAATATGCATGCAGAACCACATTTGATTTAATGCCTTCTTCTTTGCATATGCATACTGTAATTCTGTAATATAATAATAAAATCTATCTACTGTACCTATGTGTGTACGTACACTTTACCCAGAATATACTTTACCATCTTTTTGGCCACAATGTGGCTTGTCTGGATTTAGCAGACCACAACACTTACAGTTACATGACTATGAGTGCAGCATTAAGTGAGCATGTAGTTCAACCAGCAGAAATGCTGTCGGAAAAGGTATGACGACAAGGAAAATGAGTTGAGAAATAACGCTAGGAAGAAGTTCAACCACAACCCTGTCACAAGCAACTTTTTCCTACTTCTAACTAACAGAACAAGAAAGCTGAAAAACATTGACATGGGGCTGTACTACTGTATACTGCATGTAGGGTCCTGAAGTTACAGTACATAAATATTTAGGTTGGAAAAGTTTGCACGTATTCAAAGAGGACGTTTTCTAAAGTGCCTCATTCAGGCTATAAAAATGACCCGTGGGCAAATTATGCCTCTGAGGTTCCTGGATTGAAACACAAGCCCTTTCCTTTAAGCCGGAAAAAAAGGTATAGAAAATAAGGACTGAAAAAGCAGCTTAGAGGGCCTACGAGTGGCGCAGTGGTAAAGGCGTTCGCCCTATCATCCGGAGATCGCCAGTTCGAATCCCGGGTGGTGCTGTAACCTCCCGCAGCCGGAGGTCTAGAGAGAGCTGATTGGCCGAGCTCTCTCAGAGGGGAGGGATGAGAGGTTACACAGTGCTCTGACATTAATCATGGCTCTACAGCCAGTCAGGGGCGTCTGTGAGCTCGCGCAGTGGAGGGAGTGGATAGCGCTGTCCTCCGAGTGTGTTACGTCGCCCCCAACGGTGCGCGAGCGAGCAGTTCGAAAAGATGCGGTCGGCTGGCGTCACGTGGTTCGGAGGAAACACGTGATAGTCTTCGGCCCTCCCGACTGAGTGGTAGTAGTAGCCTTAATGTGTGGGAGCCCCCTAGTGACGGGGAGGAATTGGACACGACTAAATTAGGGAGAAAATTGGGGAAAAATCCAAAAAAAAAAAAAAGAAAAAGCAGCTTAGTTTATTGCTTAGTTTATTAGAGACAATAAAACTAATTTCTTACACTGAAAATCTGATAGACACCCATATACTGTAGGCGCATGAATAGTCATATTCTGCAGTTTACAAAATACATAATATGGACAAAAGTATTTGGACAAACTTGTTTAATCAATCAGGTCCCTTACCCGCAGTAATGCTTCAGCATACCAAGACATCTTGGACAATGCTACGCTTCCAACTTTGGTAACAGTTTGTTTGAAGGCCCTTTTCGATTCCAACATGACACCGCCCCAGTGCACAAAGCAAGGACTATAAAGATATGGTTTGATGAGATCGGTGTGGAAGAACTTGACCGGCCCTAACACCGAGCCCTGACCTCAACCCCATCGAGCATGCTTAGGATGAACTGGAACGGAGATTGTGAGCCAGACCTTCTCGTCAAACATCAGTGCCTGACCTTGAATTCCATGAATTCCCACAGAAACACAGCAAAACCTTCTGGACAGCCTTCCAAGACGAGTGGAAGTTTACCAGAGCGAATGAGTCGGCTAATCGAGCCAATGGCTGAAACACACAAAACATCACAACAAATGACCAACAAACCTCAGGCACACGCTCCCTCTGGGATGTTATTTGTTAAGAATGAAAGCCCGTTGATTGAGGATGTGAAGGTAGACAATAAAGATGTTCAATATGACATCTTACACACACCTCACAGTGAGGAAGTCAAAGAAGTAAAAACTGACCTGTTAATGTAAATGAAGTGAATTGAGGACAGCCACATGCGAGATTTAGAATAATCCTATCACGTGTGTGTATGTGTGTGTGTGTGTGTGTGTGTGTGTGTGTAATATCATTACTATCTTCCATGTCATCCCGTATTGTTCACGTAGTTCAAGGTGAAATGCATTTCATAGTCACGACTACATCGTAGCCGCTCATCTCGACATACATCCATTAATCAAAACGCTATTTAGAGCGTAGTATCTGCCTGGATGCTTCAGTGCGCTACAGCAGCAAGCAAGTCTGCAGTAAGTGAGAGAGCCTAAAGATAGCGGCGACTCTAAGTTTAGCAAGGCCGAGGGAAAGCTGAAATTGCGTCACGTACCTCGAGAGCTAAAGCAGGTCAAACAATTTGTACGCAATGGAAATGATTTTCGCCACCGCATGTTCTCTGAATTATGATGAACTCCTGATTATTTTTAGCTTTTTTTTTTTCTTTCCCACTTACGTCTCTTCATCAGTGCAGCTTTCAAACATACTTCTTTGATGGCGATTGATGGATGGATTAAGCTGGGAAAGAAGATAAAGAAAGCAGGGATTGCCAAAAATCTGTTTATTTCTGTGCTTCCTTTCAGTCGGGACGAATGTCAGGAGGTGCTGGGTTCACGCCAAGACGAGTCACATGACCTGAAGGAAGGAGATATGAAAACGCACTGACTTTTTTATTCCCACACCTATTAGGTATCATTGTTTTTGGTGAGTCCAAAGCTTTTGCTGGTTTGTTGTTTGGTTTTCTTTCAGACCTGGACTGTTTGGTTCACATCATGAGGTCAAGCTGACTGAAGACAGACTGGACCGACCTCGCTCTTGGATAACAGTGCGATTGCTCCATATTTAAACACACCCTTACTCGTAGCCTACAGTATGAATCCCAGTAGCTGAATCTACTCATATTAGACTGAGAAGTTACTATGGCTCAGCGTACCTTCTCCTACATCAGGGTACTTATTCAGACAATAAAGTGTACTTAGTAGCAAGAGCAAAGGTAGACGCTCCGAGCCAGGCTGGGCCGCGCTGAAATGCCAGTTCCAGGATCTGGTCAGCCCCTGTGACGCCGTTCGGCTGGAATCTAGCAACTGTTTGCCTCCTGCTGTCAAACAAGCATCTCAGAGCTGTCAGATGTTGTGAAGAGGTGGCAGAAGCGACAGTACACTCCCCAGAACCCTGGCTGAGAAAACGCTCTTTGCTAAATAAGGGCAGGAACGATGAGAGGAGCTTGGAGGTGCCTTGAGAGCTGCTCATCATCATCAGCTGAAGGTTGGGGCTGTAAAGAAAAACATGACTATATTTAGTTAGTATTTGGTGTCAGTGGACACCTGACAGCTACCCTTCTCAACTATGGGTTGTTGGATGTTTTATTTTCCTCAAGCACAGCCGCTTAAAATGTATAAACTGATTCATGCAGTGTTTGGTTTAATGTAACAGGGACTGTGTGTATGTATTAGCGGTGGCATGACTGGTACTTTCTACTTGTCACCTAGTAATTAAAAGCGTCAACACTTATACACTGTGTGGGTCATTTCTTTCCCTTCTTTCTCTTTTTTTAGTTAGTACATCCTCATCATATAAAGACTAGGCCATGATTTAAATGCTCAGCTATCCAGGAATCCTGATCCTGGCCCACCCAAGTCCACTCGTGGATCATCCATTACATCAGTGGGTTCTGTTTCCCGTTGTGATGCTTACTGTACATGGGCGCTGGGTTAAGAGCCTTCCCCAAGGGCCCAACAGTGACAACCTGGCGACAGCGACGCTTGAAGCTCAGATCAACACTGGAGCCACCTGAGCTACCACTACTCCTTTCTTTCTATTGTTCATCCAGGATATTGCTGCAATAAATATGTAAAATCGGTATCATATTTACTGGACATTACTTACATCGTATCATATTTACTCTGCTGACACTAATTAAGGACGCACCAGCTCTTAAAACGCACTCGTGTGGATGAGCCGCGGCTCGATGTACAGTGATGGAAGACCGTTCTGGAAGCGAGAGCGCTCAGCAGAGGCAAGCTCGTGCCCGAAAACACCGAATTTCATTTCCTTTTTCAAAGGACAACAAAATGAACTGTGGGAAGAAATCCCGCATGCATTTTCCATTAAAGCAAATGGAAAATGTAAAAAAAAACAAAAAAAAAAAAAAACAAAAAACAAAAAGGCTTCTCCCAGAGTCGGCCTGCACAAAGTGCATTTACATGTACATTTGGTTTCATCTCGTCTGAAACCGTTTCAGACGAACAAACTACACTTTATTTATCCTCCGCCTGAGCAGTCGACATTCAGAGAGTGGCAGCTAGACCCAAAACAAACAAACAAACAAACAAACAAACTAAAATAAAATAAATGAGTAAATACACACGTGGACAAAATTGTTGGTACCCTTCGGTCAATGAAAGAAAAACTCACAATGGTCACAGAAATAACTTTAATCTGACAAAAGTCATAATAAATAAGAATTCTATGAATGTTAACCAATGAAAGTCAGACATTGCTTTTCAACCATGCTTCAACGGAATTATAAAAAAAAATTAACTCATGGAACAGGCCTGGACAAAAATGATGGTACCCCTAACTTAATAGTTTGTTGCACAACCTTTTGAGGCAATCACTGCAATCAAACGATTCCTGTAACTGTCAGTGAGACTTCTGCGCCTCTCTGCAGGTATTTTGGCCCACTCCTCATGAGCAAGCTGCTCCAGTTGTTTCCGGTTTGAAGGGTGCCTTTTCCAGACAGCATGTTTCAGCTCCTTCCAAAGATGCTCAATAGGATTGAGGTCAGGGCTCATAGAAGGCCACTTTAGAATAGTCCAATGTTTTCCTCTTAGCCATTCTTGGGTGTTTTTAGCTGTGTGTTTTGGGTCATTGTCCTGTTGCAAGACCCATGACCTGCGACTGAGACCCAGCTTTCTGACACTGGCCAGCACATTTCTCTCTAGAATCCCTTGATAGTCTTGAGATTTCATTGTACCCTGCACAGATTCAAGACACCCTGTGCCAGATGCAGCAACGCAGCCCCAGAACATAACAGAGCCTCCTCCATGTTTCACAGTAGGGACAGTGTTCTTTTCTTCATATGCTTCATTTTTCCATCTGTGAACATAGAGCTGATGTGCCTTGGCAAAAAGTTCCATTTGTGTCTCATCTGTCCATAGGAAGCTTTGTGGCTTGTCAACATGTAGTTTGGCATATTCCAGTCTGACTGTTTTATGATTTGTTTTCAACAATGGTGTCCTCCTTGGTCGTCTCCCATGTAGTCCACTTTGGCTGAAACAACGACGGATGGTGCGATCTGACACTGATGTTCCGTGAGCATGAAGTTCACCTTGGATCTCTTTAGAAGTCTTTCTGGGCTCTTTTGTTACCATTCGGATTATCCGTCTCTTTGATTTGTCATGAATGTTCCTCGTGCGGCCACGTCCAGGGAGGTTGGCTACAGTCCCATGGATCTTAAATTCTGAATAATATGTGCAACTGTAGTCACAGGAACATCTAGCTGCTTGGAAATGGTCTTATAGCCTTTCCCTTTAACATGCTTGTCTATAATTTTCTTTCGAATCTCCTGAGACAACTCTTTCCTTCGCTTCCTCTGGTCCATGTTGAGTGTGGTACCTACCATGTCACCAAACAACACAGTGACGACCTGGAGCCCTATATATAGGCCCACTGACTGATTACAAGATTGTAGACACCTGTGATGCTAATTAGTGGACACACCTTGAATTAACATGTCCCTTTGGTCACATTATTTTCAGTATTTTCTAGGGGTACCATCATTTTTGTCCAGGCCTGTTCCATGAGTTAATTTTTTTAAATAATTCTGTTGAAGCATGGTTGAAAAGCAATGTCTGACTTTCATTGGTTAACATTCATAGATTTTTTTAAAATTATTACTTTTGTCAGATTAAAGTTATTTATGTGACCATTGTGAGTTTTGTGAGTTTCATTGACCGAAGGGTGCCAACAATTTTGTCCACGTGTGTAAATCTGGCCTTTAAACATGAATATTTTGTCTATTTTACTCAAACAAACAATGGTTGTAAGCTATCTAATTATATTTGAATTAGTTTGACCTAAACAGACATCATCATTATTATAGGCAAAGCATTAAAGATTATGTATCAGGTGGGATGTGCACATGCTTTGAAAAAACAAAATGACACATTTATCAACATGTTTAAATTTAGAGCAGAATTAAACTAGAAAATGAATAATGGTAAAAATGTACATGTAGCATTATTTGTTTTGCTGTTGTTTAATAAACATACATAGGTTTTAGGATTGTGCTGTATAGAGTGACGTATCCTTTGTTTCAGCACAACAAAAGCAACATGAACATGAACTGAATTTCTGTTCATTTTTAACCGACTGCCTAAACATGACTCAGCAAAAACTAAAATTGAAACTGGGTCGCAAAGGCAAAGAAATAGCACAGATACACATGATGACGTTTTTATGGTTGTTCTCAGTCGTTTCTATGACTAAATAAGAATAATAATAATAGTAACCATAATAATAATAATAATAATAATAATAATAATAATAATAATAATAATAATAGTAGTAGCCATAATAATAATAATAATAATAATAATAATAATAGTAGTAGTAGCCATAATAATAATAATAATAATAATAATAATAATAATAGTAATAATAATAATAATAATAATAATAATAGTAGCCATAATAATAATAATAATAGTAATAATAATAATAATAATAATAATAGTAATAATAATAATAATAATAATAATATGTAGTAACCATAATAATAATAATAATAATAATAATAATAATAATAATAATAATATGCTACGTTTGAGAGTTCTACATCTTTGCAATGTCATTCCCATGTTCCTGTAGTGGTAAAATTTATTTTCTCTAAAAGTAATGATAACTTTTGTTCTACCTGACACTCTGAAGTCTCCTCATTAACACACACCAGCAAGGCTTCTATATAAACCTTTATTTTTTATCTATTTATTTTTTAAAGAACGTTTGATGGCTTGAAAGGATGACCGAATAATCACACTTTGCTAAACTGATCGAACAGAACACTTGGACTGGAAGTGACAGAACAAATCCGTGATTGTTTCTTTTCCCACTGATATTAGCATGAACAGAGATTAGCGGAGAAGGAAGAGACGACAATGAGGCACGTGTTCAAACTCGGTGAGTCACTTTAACCCCGGGTGATGAGACAGTCTGATGTAGACGATGCTCATCTGGAAACAAAACCAAACGCAAACAAAAAAGCGGCAATGCTTTTTTTTTTTGTTGTTTTCTCCATCACGGGATTAGGTTACAGATATAGACGTGGGCGTGGCACAGAATGGGATTTTCTCCTTCGTGGATGATGAGTAAAATGGCAGAAATGATTGAGATGACCCCAATGGCATTTCAGAAAAAAAAAAAAAAAAACTTTTCAGAGTTATGTGACTCAAATCTTCCACTCATCGTGGAACTCGTGTTCGGCCCTGACCAGCACGCATGAGTAATTCTACTGTCTTAAAACAAACAAACAAACAAACAAACAAACAAACAAACAAACAAACAAACAAACAAACAATAAATTATTCAGGCCCTAATTTTTCCCAGATGTTAGGGCAGTGAGTGAAAAACATCAAACATAATGGGAGAAATCTAGATGCGGTTATGAGCAATTCAGAGGAGACAAACAGGAAATCGCTGCGTTTCATTAAATGTCACGCGCGTCCGCCGCTGACCCGAGGCCAGACGATTGATGTCACGACTGTAGAACGGTTCTTCAAACGGCTAGTACTGGAAGAATCGTGGTTACACCTCTGTGGCGCATCGCTCGGGGTGTGCTAGTGGAACTGCCGTGTCTTTCTGTGGGTGGAACGGGTCAGGAGGCTGGGCTGAAGGGGGCTTCTGGAGCAGCGTGCATTGTACCTGTTCATCCATTATGGAGAAGCCTGCAAATAATACATGAGGCCGGTGAGTAACCTGAGGATGTGCTCGGACAAATGATGGAAAGAGTACTGAAAAAATTTCCACTCGAGTAGAAGTGTAACTTCTGAAAACATATTGACTTACCGAGTGACGTCCTACTCGGCTGTAAGAGATTTAGTGAAACATCACAACGCTTATACGCCTTATATCAGCGAAATTCAACCAATTTATTTATTTATTCGTTTTTTGTTGGTTTGTTGAAGCTCCTCCTGCTTCTCTCGCCTTGACTTCATTAATCCCCAGCCTCATTTTAGCTTCTTTATTCATCTGTCCTTATTAACCATCTTAACTTTATTTAATCATCCTTTTTACCTTGACTTCTGTCTTAACAAAAATCAACAACAACAACAACAACAACAACAACAACAACAACAACAACAAGCTCTCCATAAACGAAACAGGCCGGAGGGTCTGAAAGCAGACGAGTGATGAAGAGCCAGTGCTATAAACTGAAGTGAATAACAGGGCCTTTATGACAGGCCACATCAATACCAGGGAGGAGTGGAAGGAGAAGGAGAGAGAAAGAGACGAGGTCTGCGCTTGAGCGTGGGGTGAAAAGTACATCATCAGGCACATTTAAAAAAAAAATTTTTTTTAATATCAAATCCTCCATTTCAAAAAACTAATTAGCTAAAACTCATGGGCATCATCATCTAACAATCAGACGAATGGAAACAGACAAATCGGTATTAAAAACGCATCCTGTAAACACTTTATTGGCAAATGCATGGGAACCTTTGATCACCTGCTCAATAGATACAGTAAATATCAGCCATGTAAACATTCCTTGGCACTGATCGACTCGCATTTTACACGGAGGAAAGTCTATAACCAATCAGAGATGAGACCGAATTCTTGTAACCAGTCATAATGCAGAAGGCGGGATTCGTCGGAAAACATGCGAAGCCTAAACTAAAAATGACTTCTTTGTCTTTTTCTTCCGATGTATTTCTAGCGGCCCGTTCGGCACAATGCCAGCGACATACAGTACAGTATGTAACTGACCATATCTACATACAGTTGTCACCGCTGGGCTTTAGAGCTAAATTGAAAGTAAGTTAGCTAGTCTGCGAGCGACACAGACCCACTCAGCAACACAGGTTTCCTAATTCTTCAGCTAGCTAACGCTATGGAAAAAAAAACAAACAAAAAAAAAACACACTTGCTGATCAGATCGTTGATAAAGATGCTAGTGGTCATTTTATTACTATACAGGTGTTACTGTGCGGCGTTGGCTCTGTCGCCGTGCACCACCAGGTTCTGGGTTCGATTCCCAACTCGGGTCTGCGTAGTGGGTTTTCCTCCAACAATCTGAAGACATGCAGATTAGGGTAATTGGCATTCTTGAATTTCCCATAGTGTGTGTGTGTGTGTGTGTGTGTGTCCTGTGATAAGCTCTAGCCCCCCCGTGACCCTGCCTCCAGGATAAAGTGCTATAGATGATGAGTGAGTGTTACTGTACCACGCATTTTTGTTGCAAAAAAAACTTTATTTCGACTGCTACTGAGGGGTTGCCCCAGAAACCAACCAAACAACAACAACAACAACAACAACAAAACGTTTGCATAAAAACATCCATATAACCTATATAGATAGATAACTATATGCCTATTTATAATTACATTTCTATGTTAATTTCAATCTCGGAATTTTATTTCTTAAATTATTATTATTATTTAAAAAAAAAAAAAAATCATTGGATCACGTCTTGAGTGGAAATATCGTGACATCTAAAAGATAACTTGGCTTTAACAGACTGCGGTTCCAGTTTACTTGCCGGTCCCTCCGTCCTCTGATTAGAGCGCGTCCCGTGCAAACAGTACAAATAAATATTTATCGAATTAACATATTTTGACCCTGGCTTCATGTGACGGAAAAGGAGCAATGAAAACAGAAGGAGTTAGCGGCGGATGAGCTTCAGCATCGAGCAGGCGCTCGAGTCTGGGTGGCCTTAAAGGAATATTTCACCCACACCCAAACCAGCGCCGTCATTTGCATCATGCTAACCAGCTCCCAATACATTCCATGCATTAGGTATGATATAGTCGGTTTTTCCCCTTTGTATCTTTTATTTTATTCCTGCATCTTTTAATAGTGCCACAGCATATTCATTAGGAGTCACGCTGGGGCCACACATGTAGGGCCGTTAATTATTTATTCAAAGAAAATCCAGTGTCAACACTGAGCATGTACTGTACAATCATATCTTAGTAATAACTATTCTAGATGTAGACATGAATGATGACACATTACATAGAACGAAAGTCTTAGGCGCCATGTATTATAAAAGTTCATTATGTCTGCATTATTATGTACAAGACCGTTCCCTACAAAGATACACTACAATTAATGCATAAATAACATTACGGAAGAATATCGGCATGCCTGTAAAGAAAGCGACATGTTACATGATACCAGTTTTCAGACGGGGGAAAAAAGAAATCAACAATGTAGACTCCTGGGTTTTGCATGAAAACAGAAAGGAGCGGTTGTGACAAAGTTATATTCTCCAGCATGCTTCTTTAAAACCTAACAGCTGCTTTACTTAGGATTCTGCACACATCTGTATCAAACACTACTGCTACTACTATACCAAATATTGACCGTTTATTGTTTATGTTTTTGCTTTTTTTCTTTTTTCTTTTAATGTAAAAATGTTTTCGAAAGCATCATCGCACATGGCTTTTGTCTGGATGTTCCCAAGACGTTTGCACAGGACCGTAAATAAAACAGCTGTTAGGTTTTACTGAGCATGCTGGAGAATAGGAGTTCTTTGCTAGTTTCTTGCGAAACCCAGGAGTCTGCTTTATTGATTTCTTTTTTTCTTCCCATCTGTAAACTGGTGTCAATCGCTTTCTTTACAGGCATGCAACCAGTCTCCTGTAGTGATATTTACGCCTTAATTGCAGTGTATCGTTGTAGGGAACGGTCTTGGGCGTAATAATGCAGACATAATAAACTCATGTAACAAAATGTGTACTACAGATAATATGGTATGCAGTATATGTCTGGGACATGGACTACTGAGGACTTCCCAGAGCAATAACAAGATGTGTGTGTGTGTGTGTGTGTGTGTGTAAGTGGGTGTATATTATTACGGGTTGGCCAGACAGATTTTTCACAGCTAAGTGTTCGGACAGCGCGCTGGACAAACGCGGCGATGAAATGCATAATGAAGCAGCACCGGATGAACAATGCAGGATGAGACAGTGCTTTCATAGCCTCTGATGTCCGACTTCAAACAGCGTGACACAGCGGACTGGCGGCGAGCGGCGGCTAACGGCGGAGGAAGAGCAGTGGAGTGACAGAAGGATGGAGGAGGGATTAAGAGAAAGGTCAGAGGAAGGAGCAGTGGCAAGTCTCCTCTGCAGGACGCCCGTGCCTCCTGCGCCAACTCTCTCACTCGCTTTGCTTACACACACACACACACACACACACACACACACACACACACACACACACTCACTTCATCGCTCCATGGTGGGAAGAGTCACTGATTCGATACACACCACCATAAATTACAGCATTTACAAATTCATCACAAGTCCTGAAGATCCATGGAGTGGTAACAGGTTGCTCACGTTCATCAAATTCATCAAATCTGGATAGAAAAGTGCTGATCGAACGTGATGAAATTTTTGAAATTTTCAAAGTGAGAACGTGCAGAAGTTTGCACACCCACAGTCTAAATATATAAAAAATATTCCCATGAATTCATTCATTCGTCTAACATACTGCTTATCCTGTCCAAGACGGTTTTGCAGCCAGCGGTCCCCCCCGAGCCCTGTGCGGCCAGAGTGAACGCTCCTGCGCGGTGCTGCTGAGCGAGATGAATCTCACTGTACGAAGCACGCTCTACAGATTAATCCATACGGGCATGACGTGAGCGAGGTCTCCCCCTGATTGGCCGTTCGGGCCGTGACATTGACTGATGAGACATCGCCCTTGGGTTTGATGACTTTCAAATGAAATCACAGAACACAGCCTGGGATCGAGGAGGCTGCGGTGAGCCGGAGGCAGACACGCACATGAGGGATGATTTGACATTTGTCATCTCTTCGTGCTCGACGCGGTGTCAGGGTGAACGACAGGTTAAATATGAATTATCGTAAGAACGTGCCATAAAACTAATACCAAGTACGCTCGACCGAGGCTGAGGATATAGAAAAGAAATCTGACTTTTTTTTTTCTTTTTCGTTTTATAATAACGACTCTATCGTTTACAGTGCTGGGAAAATGTATTTGCCCCTTCCTGATTTTTTTTTCTTTTTTTTTTTTCTGCTTAAATTATTGAGATCATCACGCAAATTCTAATATTACACCAACGATAACCTGGGGAAATACAAAATACAGTGTTCAAATGATGATTTTATTTATTGAAGGAAACAAGCTGTATGAACCTACCTGACCCATTGTGAAAAAGTAATTGCCCCCCCCCCCCCTACTAAATCATGAATGAAATGTGATTCATTGGAAATCGTACTGTATTTGAATTCCACTTGCCATAACCAGGCCTGATTACTCACAGTCCTGTTGAATCAAGAAGTCACTCAAATGCAATTTAAGTCAGACATGCTGAAATATCTCAAAAGGCAACATGATATGCAGAAACTCAAGGACAGATGTAACCGACATGTACAGTATATTATTGCTTTAGGTGACCAGGGGGAAAAAAATCCCATTGAGATCCAAATCTCTTCTACCAGGGAGTCCTGGCCAAAATGGCAGCACATTAAGTTTCACACGAAGATACATGAAACCCGAAACACACACGCATCCACTAAACCTATACAAAACATGTACATATTTCCAACAATAAATGCAATTGTCTCGTCTGATACAGAGAAGCCCAACTAGTATAACTCTGGAAAGGGTTGCCAAGCCATTTCTAAGGCTTTGGGACTCCAGGTAACCGTGTTGAGAGCCATGAACTCAGAAGCGGACAAAACTAGACACAGTGCTGAACCTTCCCGAGAGTGGCCACCCAAATGACCAAAATTACTCCAGAGCACAACAACGCCTCATCCAAGAGGTCATAAAAGAAGACATAAGAACATCTGAAGAACATGCAGACCTCACTCGCCTCAGTTGAGGTCAGTGTTCAGGAGAGAGACTGGGGGGCAGAAATGGCATCCATGGGAGGTTTCCAAGGTGAAAGCCACTGCTGATCAAAAACAACACAAAAGCTCATTGCACATTTGGGCAATTATGATGTAGACTGATGTGAACGAAAGGTTAACTTTTTGGGAGCGAATGCAGCATTTCGTAAACAGAACATCATAGCAGCAGTCAGACATGGTGGGGGTAGTGTGATGGTCTGGGGCTTCGCGGCTTCGGGACCTGGATGACTTGCCATAATTGATGGATTCTGACAACAAAAGAAGATCCTGAAGGAGAATGTCCAGTCATCAGTTCATGCTCAAGTGCACTTGGATTAGAGCAATGATCTCAAGTCCACCTCTGAACGGCTCAAAAATACAAAGTCTGGACGTAAATCTGATTGAGATCAGATCACCCTCCAGTGTGGCTGAATTAAAACAATTCTGCGAAGAAGAGCCATTCCTCCAGAGCGATGTGAACGACTCGGTGGCAGTCATCGCAGACGCTCGATTGTTGATTTTGCCGCCAAGGCTGACGCAACCAGTTATTCGGTTCAGGGGGCAATTGCAGGCAGGTTTGTTGGACTGTTTGTTTTTTAAAAGGAAATCATCATTTAAAAACGTAATTTTCCTTTCAGTCGGGTTATCGATTGTAAAATAAAATAAAATAAAATAAAATAAAATGTGTAACAGTGTAAAATAAAAATGTGTTTGCTGTTCTCAAACCAGTGGCACGATGGCGTTGTGTTTAGCACTGTGGCCTTGCACTTCCAGAGTCCGGGTTCGAGTTCCGTCTCTGTGTGCCTGCAGTTTGCATGTTCTCCCCGTGCTTGGTGGGTTTCCTCTGTGTTCTCCGGTTTCCTCCCGCAGTCCAAAGACAGGCAGATTAGACTAACTGTCGTCCCCAAATGGCCTGTTGTGCGTCTGCGCCCTGCGACGGATTGGCACCCTGTCCAGGGTGTCTCCTGGGACAGGCTCCATGCCCGCCGCGACCCTGAATACAAGACTAAGCGGTATAGACGACGAGTGAGTGATCTCAATTCTTTAAGCGTGACAAATATGCAAAAAAAAAAAAGCTGTATACTGTATACCTTAACACATGTTGCTTTTAAAGTTATTTTTCCTGCAAAGCTTGCTGTTTCTGTACACGCACACACGCGCACACACACACACACACACACACACACACACACACACACACACACACACACACAGTATTAAAATGACACGTTTAGCTCTAATTCATGCCCTCACCAACATGCTGAACACAAAATATAAATTAGGCACCACCCTGAGAGTGTTACACACGTCAGCATCGCAACCTGAACCTGAAATAAGGGATTTGAGCAGAATGACGGGTCGCCTTAGACTACACAGAGTGAGGACGGACAGCAGCAATTCTTCTCACGACTATCATTATCCGCCACTGTTTGTGGAAACAGATGTTTATCATGACCTAAAAGACATTTTGCTTTGAAATGTGTAAACTCAAATGTATTTCCACTAAGCTCCGCCCCTAAACCTATTGTTAAAAGTGTTTCAACTGGAGATAGCAGGCTAACGAGGGTTGCCATTAGCAACAGCCGTCAAGATATCACTTTCAAGCGCAATCACACATTCAACTGTTGCAATTCTATAAACATAAACATCTTTTCCTCATAGTTGGAGAATTATGGGGGATTGGGGGCGGGTCTATAAAATGATTGACAAGAGGCCAATCCAAAGACAAAACAAAACAAAACAAACAAACAAACAAACAAACAAACAAACAAACAAAAAACCTTCTGGACAGAAAATCTTGTTTTTAATTCCGCTATTTAAAACAATTATTCTGACACAGCGCTATTGTTTATTTCAGTATTTCAGCGTGATTTTTGGAATAAAAAGAAATCAAACAAATGTCTATTGCACTTAAGGAAGGAAGCAGTCTTCAGTGTCAACATTGTTTAAAAGAGCTTTTTTCACTTGTTAACATCAAAGGCTGGTGAAGAAATGACTGTTTGTAGCTGCTATAATGTAAGTGATAACAGGAACTAACACAAGTCATGGATTATTCATAACTTTAACTAGATAAATATAACAGATAAAAAGTACAACAAATAGTTCTTTAAATTCTTAAATCTGTGGTGTAAGAGAAATAAAAGTATTTGGGGTGCTGCATATCATCACATTGACACTAATCTTGATCTAAGATCTTGATCCTGCCTCATTTCTTTGTATAAAATAAAATAAAATAAAATAAAATAAAATAGAATAGAATAGAATAGAATGAAATAGAATAGAATAGAATAAAATAAAATAGAATAAAATAAAATCAAATAGAATAACATAAAATAAAATAGAATAAAATAAAAATAAAATCAAATAGCATATAATAAAATCAAATCAAATAAAATAGAATAAAATAGAATAGAATAGAATAAAATAAATAAAATATAAAATAAATTCAAATAGCACAAAAAAAATAAAATAGAATAGAATAAAAATAAAATAAAATAGCATAAAATAAAATCAAATAGAATAAAATAAAATAACACAAAATCAAATCAAATAGAATAACATAAAATAAAATAGAATAAAATAAGAATAAAATAGAAAAAAAATAAATAGAATAGAATAGAATAAAATAAAATAGAATAATAAAAAAATTAAAATTAAGTACTGTAGATTAATTTAAATTTAATTATGTAGATTAAATTAAAGAAATTTTAACAGTTTTTTTTTTTTTACTGTGAAAGGATGCCGAGTGGCTAAAGATATAATTTAGGAATTGATTCTTCATGCAACAACCTCAGCAGCAGCCTCATCCCCCCTCTCATCATTCAGCATCAGCAGTACACTAAGCACCTCCTGATCACTTGTCATCATCTGCACCTGCTTCTCACTGGGTCATGACATAAGTTAGATGTTTTGATGCTTGAATGGTCCATAGATCTCTATGTGCCTTAACAAACATTAAACACATTGCTATGAACCTGCTCGGGTGCGGGGACTGAAAATGAGAGATAAAAAACTCAAATGCATGACAGTCTTTAGTCTTTAGTAGCAAAATATGAAGAAATGAGGTTGAGGGGCCTGAAGATTTTGCACAGTACTGTAGGTGTTAGAAATGTAGCGAGGCGGCGCATTTGGGTGCTGACAGATCTGTGATAGTTACACTCGAAGCTGCAGATTTACAAATGTGATCATAATTACTTTTAAACCAAAAGATCTCACTCACTCCCGGTTTATACGGCGTCAGAAGGCTCTCATTCACACACTACAGGCAATTTGGGAACAGCACTTAGTCTAATCTGCATGTCTGTGGACTGTGGGGGAGGAAACCGGAGTAACCAGGGGAAACCCACCAAGCACAGGGAGAACATGCAAACTGCATGCACACAGACCCCGAGAAGGGAATCGAACCCGGACCTTCAAGAACTTCATAACTGATTTCTGCACTGCACATCATCTCAAACCTACACAGATCCTGAGCCTCGGCATAAAGTCTGAGAAACGTATCTAAACCTGGCTCTTGATTTTGGAAGCGAATATAAATCTTTTTATTATATAACAAAGGTGAGTCAAGACACAATTCAGTATACGCTTTGAACATACCTGTGTAATTATTTAAAAAAAAAAAAAAAAAAAAGCAAGAAAAAAACTGTTTTTTCTAAATCTGTCACGCCGATGATCCTCCATCGGTGGTTTCGTATTGCTGAGAACGCCGGGGGTTGGCCGCTTAATAACTGCTAGTGTGATGGGATGTGTTCGCGTAATCCTTGCGGTGGTGATTTGTTCTTCTCACTGGGGCGATGTGCGAATGTGAATGTGAACAGCAACACACACACACACACACACACACACACACACACACACACACAGAAAGTGAGCGTTGTAGATTGGGACAGAGTGCCGTCTCCTGCAAACACACATTGATTTAAAGGGATCTAAATTATAGTGTGTTATAAGTATACCGCACATACAGTACACTACATACAGGACCGGGGTGTATTGTAGTGTGTATTAGTGTGTTCAAGTTCAATTTTCAAATTCAATTTCCTAATGAGACTTATGGTCGAATTGTCGAGGTATAAAATGTTCTGTTCCATCCACCTAGGAACCTCAGTAGTCCAACTAGGGACCATGGAGGTCAGTGGTGACCAGTGGATTTATTCTCATCTTGTACGATTGTCGTAGGACCTCCGGTCAACATTCACACACTACGGGCGATTTAGGAACCCCAATTAACCTAACCTACATGTCTTTGGACTGTGGGAGGAAACCGGAGAACCCGGAAGAAACCCACCAAGCACGGGGAGAACATGCAAACTCCATGCACACAGACCCTGAGGTGGGAATCGAACCCAGACCCAGGAGGTGCGAGGCGACGGCGCTAACCACTACGCCACTGTGGCGCCATTAGAGGAAAATAATCAGGAGTGTGATGAGACGGTCAGGGTTACCACCTCCTAAAAAAACCTCTTTATTCCTCTTACATCACAAGTTTTAAACGGCTTCAAGAATGACGTGTAATACAGTTTATCAAAGCTTTATAGTAACTACTGTGACGTAACTTCTATAAAACCTTACAGTATACAGTGTTATAGCAAGTTTTCAATTTATAATTTTTTTGTTTAGCAAATGGGGAAAAAAAAATATACACCCTGTTTTTATAAACAATCACATGTAAGACTACTCTTGCATATTGACTTGACATTAAGTTCACACGAGAAAGGGCGAGTAGCTGGGCCGTGGTCACCTGATCCGCCGCTAGCTCAGCACTCATGTGGCATCGCGAGGGCAGTTCTTCTGAAAGCTAATATTTGTTTGGGTAGTTCACTTCATCTTCCCTGTCAAATCGATTTTCCACAAGCAGGCATATTTTGGTGTGTGTGTGTGTGTGTGTGTGTGTGTGTGTGTGTGTGTGTGTGTCACAACTGAATCAAATGTAAATCAAATCAGGCCATTTATACAGTTTTAAAACGGGTCCTTTGAAAGACGGTGATGAGTAAGACTTATGTATTTGCTCTGGCATAATAGCCCGATGAGAACAGTTATTGTCATCTCGTTCTCCACCCTGTTGATGATTCTGGGTCAGCGGGAGGAGACTGTGGGCATTTATAGTGGTTAATGGAAGGAGCGACGACCATAACTGCTGTTCCTGCCTCCAAACCCTGAAAGCTCAACTTGAAGTGTGGGTCAGGTGAAAAAGATCGACGTTTTGAGACACACATCCCATATGAGTATAAATCGGTCACTCCGTAGTATCAGTATATCAGGGTACACACAGACTGTGTGCTGACTGGGACATACTGTAGGTATATACACTAAGTTCTACTTCTTTCGTCATCGGTCAAATACACTCCCTGTTCGGTAATCGGAGAGAGAATCACAGATGAGAAATCTAATAAAAAGTGGATCGGATAAAAAGTTTGAAGTTTTGCCTTAAAACGACTCCAGCGTTATATATAAAATTCACTTCTACCACTTCAGCGCTGTCATTTCCGCCAAAGTGAAAATATGAGCTAATCCCGGTCAAAAAATTCCGTTTATCTTTTCTAATTAATATCTATTGGTGCAGGTGTTTGTTTACATTGAGACAGTAGCGCATCAGTAGCTTATTTTACAGTAGATTATTAAACTGTTAATAATCAGTTATTACATAACTGTTCATAACATCGCTTTTACTCAACATTTAGATTTCACTGATGGTGCAGATTAAACTTCAGGCGGAGATCTAAGGACAGCTAAAGTTTCAGTAAATTCAGTCCAGACAGTTTTGCGTGATGCCGTGACAAAATCTGGCTGGACAGACATACAGACATACAGACAGACAGACATGTTTCTGAGAATGGTTTCGGGTTCTCTAGTGTATGAAACATAAAGACATCATTGAAAGAGCGAGTTCTGACCCAATGTACAAACAAAACATCTCTCTCTCTCTCTCTCTCTCTCTCTCTCTATATATATATATATATATATAAAATAACTTTAACACGTTTTTTCTTTGTCCCCGCCATATTTCTTCACACTTTTCAAACTCATGTCCATAATTTTTTTTTTTTCATTCTGTAAAGCAGCTTTGCGACAATGATGACTGTTAAAAGCTCTATATGAACAAAACTGAATTGAATTGAACTGAATTCATTTACGCTACAGCAGCTCGCAACATCAGCCTCTTCCTTAGCCTCATCGTGTTCCAGAGAAACCGTTAGACGTCAGTTCCCATGTCCAAGGCATGGCACTGGAGACTCCTTCAATAAAGTTCTAAACAGACATTTCCTATTAGAAGACCTCACCATATCAATACCGTTGCTCGGTTTTATTTGTTAAATCACACATTTTTCTGTGGAGTGTCTGGCCTGCAAGGCCTTGTGAATGAGTTACTATAGAAACGATAACGTGCTTGAATAAGCGGATGTTTCATGTGAAAGCCATTAACGAGCTGCTGTGTTTCTGTTTGTGTGTGTGAGTGAGAGAGAGAGAGAGAGAGAGAGAGAGAGAGAGAGAGAGAGCGAGTAAAGGAAAGATGATAGTGTGAGAATATGTATTGCTTGTGATGCTAGTGAGAACAAAATAAGTTTATAAATAACTCAGAAACTCATAGCTCATTAAAATGAAAAAACAACAACAACAACTCATGTTTCTAACAGATATTAACAGTAGATATTAATACGTATAAAGTGCTGAAATGAGAGTAGGGTGAACTCAGCGTGCTGGAAAAACACAGTGTATGGTCTTGCTCCATACGTGGACATGTCCGTGTGTGTGTGCGTATGCATCATGGATTCTGTATGTAAACGTGTGTGTGCATTACGTGTGTACTTTGGAGTCGGCTGTGTTTTTCAGCCTGCCAGTGAAGGTAAGACTCTTTAACCCCTTCATCTCTCAGCTTAAATCAACTACTGTACATGTACTGCACACGGCAAAGTGTCATGTCTAACTTTAATATAACATTTATTTCATTCAGTTATCCAGTTCAGAGGGACAGTTGCACATTTGCAGATCTGCCGATTTCCTGATTTATTGCAAGTATGCATAATTACCTCTGACATGAAATCTAGCTCCTTATTATATAAATATTTACTTGAGTTTATGATGTTAATTAAACATGACGCACACTCTGATGTGTTAAATAAATCCATAATAGGTTTGCATATCTACGCATTAATATACTGTACATGATGGAAAATATTTGAGTATACTGTATATTCCATGTGAATATGTGAGGCTGTTTGTGACAGAAGTGGTGAAGGTCACTCTCATTTCTATTTCAATGTGTGTGTGTGTGTGTGTGTGTGTGTGTGTTATGTGAAGGCCGGGAACCACACACAAAGGCAGCTAATGAAAAGTGCAGGGGCAGGTAGAGTGCGACTTACCTCTGTGCAGCCAGGTGAAGGGGAGTGATGAAAAGACACTAATTGAGCTGTGAATGATGTCACCACTAGCACGGGTCAGAACACACTTCAGGTAAAAATCACCCAGTTTGTTTCTGGGGGTTAATTTTCAGTTCCACACACATATATGGATTCCTTAATCTGTATTGTTTAAAGCTGGCCACCTGGCCATACTGTCTTGCACTGTAGGTCTCCCAACCCTACCTCCCTACCCCTTTAGATGTGTTGACCTGGCTCTAGCCTGTCAGTCTGTTAGTTCACCCGGCCCTATTTTCTTAGGCTTGTAAACCTAACCCTAACCTGTCCCCTGGCCTTACCCCCTTACCCCTGTTGATCTGTTCACCTGGCCTTATCCGCTTACCCATATAGATCTGGTCATCTTGTTAGTCTTTTCACCTGGTCCTATATGGTTATTCTGATTGCTTGGCCCTATCTCCTTATTGTTCTAGATCTGGTCACATGGACCTACCCCCTTACCCTTCTAGTTCTGGTCACCTGACCCTACACCAAGGGCTCAACAATGGCAACCTGGCTGAGCTGGGAATCGAACCGCCGATCTTCCGATCAGGAACTCAGTGCCTTAGCCCGCTGAGCCACCACTGCCCCTATCCTTGCGTCCATGCGTGGAGCGGATGGAGCAAGCCCCTGTTCCTGCTCCCTGGTCTAAAAATCCATTTAATATAAGGTCCTCATATGGAGGACGTATCAGATATTAAACTGATAAGAACAGATACTACACTTGATCTTAGCCAAAAGGCCGAGAAGCGATATGTTAATTTGGCCCTTCCCCCTTACCTTTCTAGACCTGCTCACCTGGTTCTACCCCCTTTACCCTTCTAGATCTGATCACTTGGTCCTACTCCTTACCTTTCTAGATATGTTCATTTGTCCCTTCCCCCTTACGATTCTAAATTGGATCTCTTGGTCCTACCCTTTACCCTTCTAGACCTGTTCATCAGTTCCTACCCCCTTACCCTTCTAGATCTGATCACTTGGTCCTACTCCTTACCTTTCTAGATATGTTCATTTGTCCCTTCCCCCTTACCCTTCTAAATCGGATCACTTGGTCCTACCCTTTACCCTTCTAGATTTGCTCATCTGTTCCTACCCCCTAACCTTTCTAGACCTGTTTCATTGGATCCTACCCTTTACCCTTCTAGATCGGATCACTTGGTCCTTCCCCTTACATTTCCTACTGTTCCTACCCCTTACCCTTCTGGATCTGATCACTTGGTCCTACCCTTTACCCTTCTAGACCTGTTCATCTGTTCCTACCCCCTTACCTTTCTAGATCTGATCACTTGGTCCTACCCCTTACCTTTCTAGATATGTTCATTTGGCCATTCCCTTTACCCTTCTGGGTCGGTTTTCGTGGTTCTACCCTTTACCCTTCTAGACCTGTTCCTTTGGTCCAATCCCCTTACATTTCTAGATCTGTTCATCTATTCCTACCCTTTACCTTTCTAGATCTGTTCACCTCGTTCAATTGATAATAACCGATTATCAATTGCATTAATCTTCTTCTTTCTCTCTCTCTCTCTCTCTCTCTCTCTCTCTCTCTCTCTTTCTCTCTCTCTCTCTCTTTCTCTCTCTCTCTCTCTGTCTCTCTCTCTCTCTCTCTCTCTCTCTCTCTCTCTCTCTCTCTTTCTCTGTCTCTGTGTGTTTTACAACATCACAATTTTCTGCAAGAATTTTTTTAACAATGTTCCTAAAATTAGCAGTGTGTGTTGGTCCTTTGGGCATTTCTGTGTATGTGTGTGTGTGCATGTGTGTGTGAGAGTGTGTGTGCGTGCACACACTGGCAATACTTTCTACTTTCCTAATAAGAAACAGACCCACCTTGTTACACAAACAAGTCTAAATCACTACTATGCACTTGTTATAAATGTTTAATGAAGTTTTATTAGCACTTTTGTCCTCAAGTTCAGGGTTCATGTTCAAAATCTATTCAACTTTGCTGCTCCTACTGAGCGTTTCATTTATTTCTCCCTCGCTGGACCCACTAATGAGAGGAAAACGCTGTATATAAAAGACACGTTAGTGAAATGAGACCATGAAAGCTCACTTAGACACACGATAATGACACAGAGTGAGCGCTGGTATAAAAACCCCAGTGTGCCTCTATGGCATAATTACACGAGAGAAATCCCAGTGGAGGCGCTTGTATAATAAGATCTTCACCTCAAGCATGCTGAAAGCTGATTGCGTGTTTGTGTGTGTGTGTGTGTGTGTGTGTGTATGTGTGTGTGTTCGCAGATCACCTTGCATGAGCCTGGCTTGAGTATCAGTGACGTTTCCATGTTGGACATCACCATGTCGACGGGCTACACCACGCTGACCACAGAGCTCCTCACATCACACCTTCCACACACAGCAGTGGAAACATGACGTCACCTCATTATACCCAGCGATTGATCACCTACACGCCGGGTCCTTTTACTGAGAGTAACATTAGAGCAGGAATTATCTCCATTTCAGTTTGCATCGCACAGGAGTATTATAAAACCTTAACGCTACATGTACATCCTGAGCTAGTAGCAGTTTGTCATATTATAATGATTAAGATTATATAACCTATTTCTTAAATTTATTTTTTTTCCCATAAATATCAAGTTTTTTTTTATTGGCAGAATTTTAGAATGAAAGGAAATGATCTGCACATAGGGCGAGCTTTTTTATTTTTATTTTTATTTTTTATTTTTTGTGAACATGCTGAATTAATATATATTTATTCTCAAAATTAGAAATGATTCTTTTTTCATGTGTTTCAAGAGTTTATTTGGATGATGAACGGTTCTTGCTTTTTAAATGGATTTCTATTTTTCGAAATCCATTTATGTCGAGTTCAACAACATACAGTATGCACACGAGGACAAAGATGAATAAATGATATGTACTGTATGTATAAAAGTTTTAAATATTTGTTAGACTTGGTCTGTATTGGTCTAGCGAGCCACCTTGCTACCCACAGTAGCTCATCACACCTTGGTGTTTCCTGAATCTACAGTATATAAATAAAAGAAAGGTCAGAACTCGCTCTTGCAACGATATCTTTACATTTCATACACTGGAGGACCCGAAACTGTCTGTATGTCTGTATGTCTGTATGTCTGTCCAGCCAGATTGTGTCAGAGCATCACGCAAAACTGTCTGGACTGAATTTAATGAAACTTTAGCTGTCCTTAGATCTCTGCCTATATATATAAATAAATATATATATTATGGCATGCCGTTTAGGAAAATATTCTTGAGAGAACTTAATGAAAACTCTGAATATA
>QNUK01001182.1:0-5000 GCA_013621035.1 Clarias magur | reverse complement strand
AACACATCACCGATAACGTGATGCTTCCACCTCCATACTTCACAGCGTGCATAGTGCTGTCTGTTCACTATTTCTGCTCGATCTGATGACACTTCTCCGAAAGGCTCCAGAATTCACTTAAAAAAAATTTTTTTTAAATGCCGGTCTTGGAGCATCTCCATGCCTGATATCTCCAATTCCTTTAGAGGTCCTGTGTGCTGTCTTGGAGCTGTGTTGAAAAATTTGGACCAATTAATTCATTCATCCATCCTTTGTCTCTATTTCTTTGTGCCTCTTTCCTAAATGACAGAGTGTCTATGTGGTCCTAATATACCCATATTTGCCTACAGATGTTTGCACAGATGCTGGTGGCACTTTGAAATGGAAATAGCTCCTACGAACCGAGCGGCATTGTGGTGGGCCATGATATTTTTTTGGCTGCTTTGAAATTTCCTCATGGTATCAAGATTTAAAAGGCACTGGCTCCAAAACATTTGTGCTACAATATGCTTGATGTTAGGATTGTGCTTGGGTGTCTCTGATATTGGAAGTATTGGAAGTACTCAAAGCCACAGTGGCTATTATTTTTTGTTTCTTTGTTTGTTTGTTTGTGTTCTTATTATCACTATTATTATTTTAATCTTATTCGACAGAAGGCATTGATTAATTTTCTATAACAGCAGCCCTGACTGTCGCGCACCTGCAAACCACACATGTATATTATCGGGCTTGTTCCAATACGTTATTGTTGCTATAGTAAAATATTATGACATCATACTTTAGATATTATGATGTGAATTTATTATTATTTTTTTTTTTTTACATTTTCTTTTATAGAGATTATTATTCATTAAAGAAAAAGTTTATTTTAAATTGCTGTGAAGGAGTGACTGTTTACAGCTGTTATACTGTAATATAGGTGAGAACTTGTGCATATGGATGTTATATTTGACTATAAATAGATAAAAGCACAAGTTCTATATGTATATGTTTATGAATATGTATGTTCTTTCGAATCGCTGTGGTACGAGAGGAATAAAATCCTTCATAAAATTCTTTAGGGGTAACAAGAGGGTTAGGGGTAACTTACTGCAAGGAGCAAAAACATGCAAGTAAGAAGCAAATGATAGCATACGGCTACAAATGAGTTTGATGTGACGATGAGATTAATGTGATGTGGCAGGAAAGTGGTGTGATGTTTCAGGGCTTGACAGATCCTTATTACTAATACACTTCCTGATCACACGCACGCACACACACACACACACACACACACACACACACACACACACACACACACACACACACACACACACACACACACACACACACACACACTACAATCTACACACACAGCACACACACATACTACGCAACTACCAAAGCCACAAACACTAGACATACACATACTGCACACTTACATCCTACACTCACATATATTACACATACACACAACCATTACACATAACACACACACAGTGCACATCGTTAATAAACACAACAAATCGAAACCACAGACACATAGACGTCTCACACATATCTTATGTTTGTCTACCAACATCTACACACTTCCTAGAATCCTACACAAATGATGACCTGCTCAAGCACCAGCGATATTACAGTTATCATGAAACCCATCTGACACTGAGTGACAACTAACAATGCATAACTAGAAAGACACGTCCAGCCATGACGTGGCCTTACACCTATGTCATACTTGTTTAAAAAAATGTAGCGTAATAAAAAAATCACAGATATTGTAAGGTGGCAATGGCACAGTTGTTTGGTCCCGCTCATCGCTGCTTGTAATTATATTTATTCTTTTAATTTTAAAAAGCCAACTTCTTGGCCTTCAACTTCAGAGAGCTCCTCTGTAGACAAGCAGACCGTATAGTACGTGGCTGCCTTGAATGCATAAGTGTTCTTCGACTGACCATGCATGCGGGGTCCCCATTGTGATATTGATGGTGATAGACCCGCCAGAATGCTGTACAGGACTGGGCATTAGTGAGCTTGAGGAGGTGTTTATCTTCATCAACTGGGGAGTGATCGGCGATACCTTCAATAGCCCGATGTACATTCTTTGTGGGTAGATGGTAGCCAAACTGGCTGCAGGGAAGAAATTGATCATGCAATCCTTGGTTCTTTGTGGAAGGAAGAGGGTAGTTCTTGCCCTAAAATCTTTGAGAATACCTCCAAAAATTCCAGCTGTTGGTGAGACACTGAGTAAGGGGATTGTTGGTGGATGAAATAGCTCTAGATAGATGATTCTATCTGCTTGATAAGATGGAACAAGTAAATCACTCAATTACACAAACGTACCACAATCTTCTATGAAACGTTCACCACGTAGCATATCATACAGTCATTTGGCCTTTTCTTTGTGCTTTTTGTTTCTGTGCAACAAGGCACAGCAGCNACCACACACACACAAACAAACACACACCACACACACACAAACAAACACACACCACACACACACAAACAAACACACACCACACACACACAAACAAACACACACCACACACACACAAACAAACACACACCACACACACACAAACAAACACACACCACACACACACAAACAAACACACACCACACACACACAAACAAACACACACCACACACACACAAACAAACACACACCACACACACACAAACAAACACACACCACACACACACAAACAAACACACACCACACACACACAAACAAACACACACCACACACACACAAACAAACACACACCACACACACACAAACAAACACACACCACACACACACAAACAAACACACACCACACACACACAAACAAACACACACCACACACACACAAACAAACACACACCACACACACACAAACAAACACACACCACACACACACAAACAAACACACACCACACACACACAAACAAACACACACCACACACACACAAACAAACACACACCACACACACACAAACAAACACACACCACACACACACAAACAAACACACACCACACACACACAAACAAACACACACCACACACACACAAACAAACACACACCACACACACACAAACAAACACACACCACACACACACAAACAAACACACACCACACACACACAAACAAACACACACCACACACACACAAACAAACACACACCACACACACACAAACAAACACACACCACACACACACAAACAAACACACACCACACACACACAAACAAACACACACCACACACACACAAACAAACACACACCACACACACACAAACAAACACACACCACACACACACAAACAAACACACACCACACACACACAAACAAACACACACCACACACACACAAACAAACACACACCACACACACCACACACACACAAACAAACACACAAACACACACCACACACACACAAACAAACACACACCACACACACACACCACACAAACACACACCACACACACAAACACACACCACACACACACAAACACACAAACACACACCACAAACACACAAACACACACCACAAACACACAAACACACACCACAAACACACAAACACACACCACACACACACAAACACACACCACACACACACAAACACACACCACACACACACAAACACACACCACACACAACACCCACACACAACACACACACCACACACACACAAAACACAACACACACACACACACGCACACAACACAAACATAAACACACAACAACACACACGCAACAAAACAACACACAACAAACACAACAACCACACAACCACACACACAAACACACTCACACCACACACACGCACGCGACACAACACACACCACACGAACACACCGACACACACACACACACACACACAAACACACAAACACCCGCACAACAACATGCGCACAACCACACACACACACACCACCCACACACCAACACACACACAAAAACAACACACAAATACACATAAACACACACACACACACACACACACACACACACACACACACACACACACACACACACACACACACACACACACACACACACACACACACACACACTAAAAGCCAAAGAGGACAGTGCTGTCCTGAAAACTGAAGTCAGTCCAGTAAACCTTGCTGTACAAGAAGATTTATTAAGTATTATTTTAAGAATATGAATCATCATCATCATCATCATCATCATCATCATGATCTATCATGTATCATAATATTTCATTATTGATTAGGATTAGAATTCCTGATTTTGGACGGTACTGTCACATTTGTTTGTTTTATTTAAATAAAGTACAATTCTTCATTTGCTGTAAACACAATAAGTCTTGACCCCCCCCCCCCCCCATTTCTTCATATGAAATTAAATGAAACATGACGTAGATTAAATGAAAGAAATGGGAACACATGTTTTACTGCGACAGGCTGCTTAAAGATACAGTTTAAAAACTGGTCATTCATGTTAGAACCTCAGCAGCGACCTCATTTCCCCTCTCATCTCTCATCAACCAATCAGCATTCAGCATCATCAGTATACTGATCACCCGCCTGATCATCTGCCATCATCTGCACCTGTTTCTCACTGGGTCAGGACTGAAGTTGGATGACTTTTTGTACTTGAATTATTCCTACATCACAGTGTGGCTTAAATGAATGAATAAAAATAAACAAAACAAATAAATAAATAAACATTCCTCCAGGCAACTATCCCCTTAAGACTACAATACAAAAATACAAGAATGATGAGCTCTTTGGAGCTCGAAATGTAAAGAAATGAGGGTGTATAGAATAATATATAGAATACAGTATATTAATATGTATGATATATAGGCCTAGTCATGAATTTAATGCAAAAAAGGAAACGGTAGTAAAAACTTTACTTTTCCCTCTATAGACATAAGAGTCGCATTAAGGAGTATGCATAGTGTGTAATACATATGTCACCATATCAGCGTGCTGCACAAACACAGGACCGAATCCTTAGTGGAATAATGGAGTTAGAAATATCGCAGCATGCCCAAGAGTGTCAAAAATGTTTGAAGAGATTT
>QNUK01001181.1:92500-98453 GCA_013621035.1 Clarias magur | reverse complement strand
TGTGATGTGTTGTGTTGTGATGTGTTGTGATGTGATGTGTTGTGATGTGTTGTGTTGTGATGTGATGTGTTGTGATGTGTTGTGATGTGTCGTGATGTGTCGTGATGTGTTGTGTTCTGTTGTGATGTGATGTGTTGTGATGTGATGTGATGTGTTGTGTTGTGATGTGTTGTGTCGTGTTGTGATGTGTTGTGATGTGTCATGATGTGTTGTGTTCTGTTGTGATGTGATGTGTTGTGATGTGATGTGTTGTGTTGTGATGTCTTGTGTTGTGATGTTATGTGTTGTGTTGTGATGTGATGTGTTGTGTTGTGTTGTGATGTGTTGTGATGTGATGTGTTGTGATGTGTTGTGTTGTGATGTGATGTGTTGTGATGTGTTGTGATGTGTTGTGATGTGTCGTGATGTGTTGTGTTCTGTTGTGATGTGATGTGTTGTGATGTGATGTGTTGTGATGTGTTGTGTTGTGATGTGTTGTGTTGTGATGTGATGTGTTGTGTTGTGTTGTGTCGTGATGTGTTGTGTTGTGATGTGTCGTGATGTGTTGTGATGTGATGTGTTGTGTTGTGATGTGTTGTGTTGTGATGTGTTGTGATGTGTCGTGTTGTGATGTGTCGTGTTGTGTTGTGTCGTGATGTGTTGTGTCGTGATGTGTTGTGATGTGTTGTGTTGTGATGTGTTGTGTAGTGTTGTGTTGTGTTGTGATGTGTTGTGTTGTGTTGGTATGTGTTGTGTTGTGTTGTGTTGTGATGTGTCGTGATGTGTTGTGTTGTGTTGTGATGTGTTGTGTTGTGATGTGTTGTGTCGTGATGTGTTGTGTTGTGATGTGTTGTGTCGTGTTGTGATGTGTTGTGTTGTGATGTGATGTGTTGTGATGTGTCGTGATGTGTTGTGTTGTGATGTGTCGTGATGTGTTCTGATGTGATGTGTTGTGTTGTGATGTGTTGTGTTGTGATGTGATGTGTTGTGATGTGTCGTGTTGTGATGTGTCGTGTTGTGATGTGTCGTGATGTGTTGTGTTGTGATGTGTTGTGATGTGTTGTGTTGTGATGTGTTGTGTAGTGTTGTGATGTGTTGTGTTGTGTTGTGTTGTGTTGTGATGTGTTGTGTTGTGTTGGGATGTGTTGTGTTGTGTTGTGATGTGTCGTGATGTGTTGTGTTGTGTTGTGTTGTGATGTGTTGTGTTGTGATGTGTTGTGTCGTGATGTGTTGTGTTGTGATGTGTTGTGTCGTGTTGTGATGTGTTGTGTCTTGTTGTGATGTGTTGTGATGTGTTGTGATGTGTCGTGATGTGTTGTGTTCTGTTGTGATGTGATGTGTTGTGTTGTGATGTGTCGTGATGTGTTCTGTTGTGATGTGTTGTGTTGTGATGTGATGTGATGTGTTGTGTTGTGATTTGTTGTGATGTGTCGTGTCGTGATGTGTTGTGTTGTGATGTGTTGTGATGTGTTGTGTTGTGATGTGTCGTGTCGTGATGTGTTGTGATGTGATGTGTTGTGATGTGCTGTGTTGTGTCGTGTTGTGTTGTGTTGAGGGCAGTGCCTCTGGACCCGTTGGATGAGGGGACTGATGGTGCTTTTGCTCGACACTTGGTACTGCAGATCTTTAGAATAGTGGGCGTGGCTCGCTCTCTCTGAGGTGTTTCCAGAGTTGAATGGCCCTTTGGTGTATTTGTATCAGTAAGGGATCATTCTGCCCTGTGCGCCTTATTCCTGGTGTTTCTGTTCAAATCATTTTGCTGAACTCTGCCTGCAGGGTCTCCAGGTGTGTTTGTCCCTCTTGAGGTCTTGCTGGTGTGTGAGCGAGACCCGCACGTCACTGCCACACAGGGCGATGGGTTCAATCACTGATTTAAATATTTTGAGCCAAGGTTTAAGTTTCCTGTGGAGCTCGTTGTCGGTCCTCTGTAGGTTGAGTGTTTAGGATGTTCAGTCTCATGTGTGTAGTTTAAATGGTGTTCTGTCTTCCTGAGAGCTGGATCTTTTTTGGAAGATGACAGTGTTAGTGTTAGCTGAGGTTGAGCGTCAGGTCCGGGTCTGACAGGACTGCTGCAGCAGGTCCAGGTCGTCCTGTAGTCCCTGAGCGTCGGGGGGACGGCGGGACCGGGTCGTCTGCGCACAGCAGGAGTTTAATCTCTGAGTGGTGTGGAGTGAGACCGGCGCCGCAGCCCGCTCTAGGACAGAGGACTTTCTATATTATTTCTATATAAATTGAATAAAGTTGGTTTTAAACAGCAGCCCTGTCTCACGCCGCACTCCTGAGACATGAAACGTCATCGTTTGTTGCCGATTCTTATTCCACACTTGTCTCCTGTGTATATGGACTTTTGAGATTATGTGATTTACCCCCTGCACCACGCAGTCTCTCTCTCTCATTCTGCACCTGCTGTATCGACATTCAAGTCAGTGTGAGACATCCGTGACCACATCTGTGCACATCTGTACCTGCACCTGACCACAGAGTCTAGACTGAACTGTACACCACACACACACACACACACACACACACACACACACACACACACACACACACACACACACACACACGTGACTGCAGCAGAGAGGGGAACAGGAACCAACCAGAACCCCGGCAGTATGAGGGTACTCAGGCCCCAGCGCTCTCTTTCTTTGTCTCTCTCTCTCTCTGTCTCTCTCCCTCTCTCTCCCTCTCTCTGTCTCCCTCTCTTCTCTCCCCCCCCCTCCCCCCCCCCCCTCTCCTCTCTCTCTCCCCCCCCCCCCTCCTCTCCCTCTCTCCCTCTCCCTCCCCCCCCCCCCCCCCCTCTCCCTCCCCTCTCTCACTCTCTCCCCTCTCTCTCTCTCACTCTCTCTCTCTCTTCTCACTCTCTCTCTCTGTCTCTCTCTGTCTCTCTCTCTCTGTCTCTCTCTCTCTGTCTCTCTCTCTGTCTCTCTCTCTGTCTCTCTCTGTCTCTCTCTCTCTTTCTCACTCTCACTCTCTCTCTCTCTCTCTCTCTCTCCCCCTCGCTCTCTCTCTCTCTCTCCGTCTCTCTCTCTGTCTCTCTCATTACTCCGAGACTCACACAGGAGTCACAAACTCGTAAGACTGAACCCAAGTGCAGAGCTGCAGGAAATGATGATTAATGATGATTCCACTTTTTTTTTATTTCTAACCAGTAACCAATGAAACACAGAGAGATTCTGAAGCATGTTTATAGAGTGCATGAATAAAGCTGATCATTCTGAAAGGAATCATAATGAGGTCAGTTCAAATCTCTCTTTATGATTATGAAACGCTCTCAGGCTCGGCACTGGTCCCAGTGTGACACTCTCGCTGATGCAAATCATCCACACGTCCATGTGAGAGACCTTTAACACCTTCAACTTATTAGAGAGGAGAGGAGAAGGGAACAGCCAGATCTGTGTGTTCACACACACACACACACACACACACATTTAACGGATAACACACACATAAAGGATGTGTGTTCTGGGGATAATCTTTCTCTTTCTATATATATATAAAATCACACACACACACACACACACCTGACACCTGCAAGCTGAACCTGATCACACAGCTGCTGATTTGGGCGCAGACGTGTGTCTCGGGCATCTCAGTGACCAGACGAGTCTCCGTCTGTGGAGCTTCAGCACCGACGTGGACAGAGCAGACGGGTTCAGCAGAAAGAGGTCAGTCTCCACTCCGGCCTCCACCAAGAGTCAAGTCCCTCTCTGCAGGCGTGTCACTCTCACACACACTCACGCGCACACACACATACACGGCTTGGAGCTGATTTCGTCCCAGGAGGAGGTCATGGCACACAGGAAAATCTAATAACATCACATCGCCATGTCACTAAGGGCTGCCAGCTCCCGGGCCGTGGCTCCAAAATCCAATATCCCCCATCAGCAGGCCTGGCAGAGGGAAGGTTAGCAAAGTTAAACCCTTTTAGGACACGGCTCGGTGCTCAGGCCCACCACGGTCGCTCCAAATGTCCAAGAGATGTCCAAATGTCCAGGATGCACACCGCCAAATGCTAAAGAGACAGCCGCGCGCTGGGTTTGGTCCACTTCCCGTCCCGCTCCATCCACATGCAGAGGAAGCGCAGATGGTCAGGCTGCTGCCATTAAACCGCACCTTTACACCTTTACTCGACTGGACACACACACACACACTCATTCATTTAGCAGGGCAAACTCCTGACTCCTTCATGTGCACAAGCAAAAGAAGCTTTAGCAGCTTTAACTGTACAGATATCCTCACACACCCAGGAGTGTCAGAGTGTCCCTCTACTCTAGTGTCCCTCTACTGTCCCTCTACTCTAGTGTCCCTCTACTCTAGTGTCCCTCGACTGTAGTGTCCCTCTACTGTCCCTCTACTCTAGTGTCCCTCTACTCTAGTGTCCCTCTACTCTAGTGTCCCTCTACTCTAGTGTCCCTCTAGTGTCCCTCTACTCTAGTGTCCCTCTACTGTAGTGTCACTCTAGTGTAGAGTCCCTCTAGTGTCCCTCTACTGTAGTGTCCCTCTAGTGTCCCTCTAATGTAGTGTCCCTTTAGTGTCCCTCTACTGTAGTATCCCTCTACTGTCCCTCTGTAGTGTCCATCTATTGTAGTGTCCCTCTACTGTAGTATCCCTCTACTGTCCCTCTGTAGTGTCCATCTATTGTAGTGTCCCTCTACTGTAGTATCCCTCTACTGTCCCTCTGTAGTGTCCATCTATTGTAGTGTCCCTCTACTGTAGTTTCCCTCTAGTGTAGTGTCCCTCTCTCACCTGGACATTGAGAGTTCAATCACACTATTAAACTAAGTGAAACTTACACCAGAGGAGGGAGGGGGGGAGGGGGGGGAGGGGGACAGTGAGCCCGCCTTCCTAAAACTTTGCAGCTTTATACAAAACAAAATAATCTGCAGTGAACAAACCTAATCAGAACTCTTCATGTGTGTGTGTGTGTGTGTGTGTGTGCATGTGCGTGTGTGTGTGTCTCCTCGTGGAGCAGCAGCTTGTGTTTACTCGGCCGCTCGCGCTCCGGATCCATTTCCTCTGGAGCCGCAATCTGGAGCCGATTCTCGGGCGAGCCGAGCCTTTGACACCGCGGCTTTAATTAAAATTACATTAGAACTAATCAGCCGGAAGTGTGTGTGTGTGTGTGTGTGTGTGTATGTGTGTGTGTGTGTGTGTGTGAGTGTGTGTGTGTGTGTCAGTCACAGCATGTGCACACAAGGAGTGTCAGCGAAACTGAAACACACTAAGACTCAGACCCTCGCTGTAACGGGATTTACTTTACATCACTGTGAGTTTTAATTAAAATAATATTTACACCTCGTCATCCGTAAAATCAGGATTTACTGAGGAAGAGGAGGAAGAGGAGGAAGAGATATCACTCATTATCTCTAATTATCTTTAATTATATCACATAACAATAGTCCAAAATGACAGAAACATCATGGCGTGTGTGTTTTGAGATGAGTTCTGCAGTAGTGCAGGATGAGGATGATGTGTGAGATCAGACTGAACGTTACAGCGCCGTGCTGAGGGCGTCGACCGCAGGGTTAAAGGCAGCGCGCGGGCGGAGCGCTTAGCACTGCGGCCTCAGTACTCCAGGGCCCGGGTTCGATTCCCACCTTAGGGTGTGTGTGTGTGTGGAGTTTCCTGTGCTTGGTGGGTTTCCTCCGGTTTCCTCCCACTGTATAAAGACCTGCAGATTGGGCTGACTGGCGTTTTCTAAAATTTCCTGTAGTGTGTGTGTGTGTGTGTGTGTGTGTGTTGACCTGAAGTCATAAAATAGGAATAAATACCGCTGGTCTCCACGGTCCCTAGTTGGACTACAGAGGCTCCTAGATGGACAATTGAAAAGAGTTAAAGTCACATGATAGTAATAATCTAAATAAGAAGAATAATGATCAGCTAGTGACAATCTGATCATTTAGATTCATCACATTTGCGTAATTCTCTTTTGGTTGTGTTCCGCTGCTTTGCGACAGTGAGGTTGTTTAAA
>QNUK01001181.1:72500-75000 GCA_013621035.1 Clarias magur | reverse complement strand
AGTTCTCTGATAAACACTTTAGCTCCATTGGCTTCCCCATGACCCCTGACCCCTGACCTCTGACTCTCACGCCCTCACGGCTCAGAAGGTCTGATTAAAGGCAATTCTTCGAGTTCTTCTGAGTCAGAGTGTGTTACTGACAGAGTCACGCTCGAACTCACCTTGTGATCTGGTCCAGGAGTCGTCCTGCTGCGAGCTCAGAGTGTTTAACCCGCTCGGGCCTGATCACAGCGCCGCGGCTTTGGGTCGCTCAGGATTACAGACATGCGGGTATTTAGATTCAACTGGAACTGGAACAAAGACTAGAACTGATATAATCATATTTCTTACTAAAACTAGAGTTTAAGCTAGAACAGCGTCAGAGCTGTGAGCGACACCGCGGGAAGCCGGGGTTCCCCGAGCGACGCTGTGACGAGCATTGCTTTAGAGGAAACCGAACTGAGCCGAGAAAACTTCCTGTTAGAAAAAAAACACACTCTTTGGTTTTTAGTAAAAAAAAAAAAGTTTTTAATTACACCTTTGTGTGTGTATGTTTTATAGGCTATAAATATTTATAAGATATTTATTGATTTAACCAAATCCAGCTCTGTCCACACTGACTTAAATATTCATGCATAAACATTTATAAATTTGGAGCAGAATGTCTGATCCAGTAAAAGATCTAACACTTAGTGTGTAAATAGCAAGAAGTTTCTGTTTAGCACATTGCACAGAATTACACACACACACACACTTTGTATTTACTGTAGTGCCGTAAACAAGATGAGATTGTTCTATTTGCGTTTTTTACTGACGGGTTAAAGAGCTCGAGTGTGTAGTGTACCGTTAATCAGATTTACACAGACATATTTTTTACATTTTGGAAATATAATATAATATAATATAATATAATATAATATAATATATATATATATAATATAATATAATATAATATAATCCTTGTGTGTGCTTTTAGTTGCTTTTTTTGTGTGTGTAATAGTTTAATTATTGACTTGTTTAAATGATCAAATTAACCTAATCTTAATCACATTTCCAACATATATAATATAATATAATATAATATAATATAATATAATATAATATAATATAATATAATATAATGAATGAGATTTAACACATTATATTGTTAACTGTAGAAATGATAAAATTCTGTATTATATCTTCATTATTGTTTATGAGACTGAAACCAACCACTGAAATCATGTGGGAGTAATATTGTGTGTGTGTGTGTGTGTGTGTGTGTGTGTGTGTGTGTGTGTGTGTGTGTGTGCGCGCCCACACACTTTGTAATGCTTTATGTGAATAACTTTAAATAAAATGAAAAGTGTGTGAGTGTGTCGAGTCGCTCGTATGATTTTAAACATTTATAGAACAAATATTATAATATCAGTGCTGTTATTTTGCTCTATACAATAAAACACAACAATCGCTTAGACTGCGTGTCGGCTTTAATGTTCAGATCTGTATGTGTGTGTGTGTGTGTGTGTGTGTTTGTCTGAAAAAATCTTTCTCTTTATTTATGAGTTGTGAAAAAATGTTTTTATATACACGTTTTATCTTCACTTCCATCTTCCTCTGGTGTTACATGGACACACACATAAACACACATAAACACACAGAAACACAACACCTTCTGCACTGCCCCCCCGCTCAACTCTGCTGAACACCGCTGCTATACATAATTTTTATTTTTATTCGAGATTTGCTGCTCAGAAAGTTACAGCAGTGTGGATATGATTTCACCCGGAGAGATTCCGCCAGATAAATAGACTGTTTGTTAACACACTGTGCGTCAAACATCTAAAAATAATACTGTTCAGTCTCACACACACACACACACACACACACACACTGAGAGACTGACAAATGTTTAAATTAAGAGTGTGTATATTTATGCACATTGACTCTCACTCTGTAAAGACAAATTAAATTCACTTGAGAGTCTGGCTTTTTGTGTCATATACATTTCATTCTAATCTAATTTAATATAATCTAATATAATCTAATCTAATTGAATCTCATTGGATTAAATCTTAAATTATTTAATTATAAATTATTTGAATGTAATTTATTCTATTCAAATCTATTCTAATTTAATGTAATCTAACCTGCTTTAATTTAATATAATCTGTGCTAATCTAATCTAATCTAATCTAATCTAAATTGATTGAATCTAATTTAACTGCATTTAATTGAATCTAATAAATTCTAATCTGTGTTAATCTGATCTAAAATCATTTGATCTAATCTCTTCCAGTATACTTTAATTTAGTCTTAATTTACTTTAATCTAATATAATCTGTGCTAAACTAATCAAATTCAATCAAATTCAATTAATTTAAATGTAAAAGAAATATTATAGCATATCTCAGCTAATCTCAATTCAATCTAATATGATCTCTTTTAATCTTCTTTAATCTCATTAATATACAATTAATGATCTAAATAAAAAGATGTTGCACTTGACTTGATGTTGCGCAACTTTTAACTGATTACTCTG
>QNUK01001181.1:35000-62500 GCA_013621035.1 Clarias magur | reverse complement strand
ACCTGCACTATTGTCAGAGACGCTGCTAGAGAGAATGAATCGACACCTGACCAATCAGAACGCAGGGCTCATCAGCAGCAGCGTGAAGATTCTCACGGAATCTTAGTTTCAAGCATGGAAAGTTTAAAAATGCTTAAATCACCTTTTTTTTTCTCAGACATTAGCAACAAAGTTTGGAGTATTTGTAAACATTCATTTCAAAAAAACTTTTACTTACCATTTAGCACCTTTTTGTACATAATTTACAAAATAAGTCCTAAAAATTCTCAGTACCACAACATTCTGAAAATATCAACACTGTTAGAAAAGCAAATACATTTTTCATTATTAATAGTTGTGCACAGTTATTTAAAGTTCTGAAACAATATTTATTTTTAATTTAATAGATTTTTATTTCCATTGATTTCTCTCATTACCGCAACACTTGTATATCACACCACTCGTACAGCGGATTCCTCCCGTAAGAAATAATGGAAACTCTAAAGATAACCCAAAAATATTCATATAAAAATAATTAATACAAAATAGAAAGTAAAAGTAAAATAAATTAACCTGGACTTTACCTTTGAAAAGAATCCCGACAGAGCAGTGTTTCCATTTGTGCGTGTGCGTGTGTGTGATGCTGAAATAAGACAAGAGAGGAGAGAAGGAGGGAGGGGGCTACTGAACCATGGGCTTAGATGTGATCACGTGATGCATGGCAGGTAAAGCGCATATGTACAACTCATATATGAAGACCTCGCTCTTTAATCAAGTTAAAATTTATTTCGCAAGTTATTATTATCTCGCAATCCAAGGTTTCACTGTATAGATTTCGGAAATTAGGTTAATTATTTCAGAAGTGCAGAAAAAAACTGATATTTGCACATCAAAAATACAAAAGCCAAAAATTGCAATTCAAGAAAACCATTAGAACAGGAATAAACAGGGTAAAATTTCAACGTGAGCCATTTTACCTTGGAATGACAAAAAACTGACAAATCAGAATGTTCTAGTTGTCCTTGTTGGTCAGAATTTGTCACATGTATATTAATTAATTAATAACAACCTGCCACACAACAGTGGTACAATGAGAGGGAGAAAAGTGGAGCACTAAGAATACAGAGTGAAGAGGTGAAGAAGGTAAAGGAGATTAAGTCCTTGGGGTCAACAGTCCAGAGTAATGGAGAGAGTGGAAAAGCGGTAAAGAAGTGAGTGCAGGTTGGAACGGGTGGAGAAAAGTGTCGAGTGTTCTGTGTGAAAATATCAGCGAGAATCAAGGGGAAGATGTAGAAGACTGTTGTGAGACCAGCCATGCTGTATGCTTTAGAGTCACTGAGGAAGAGACAGGAGACAGAGCTGGAGGGAGCAGAGCTGAAGATGTTGAGGTTCTCTTTGGGAAGGACACGGTTGGACAGGATTAGGAATGAGTACATCAGAGGGACAACTCATGCTGGATGTTAGGGGGACAAGGTTAGGGAGGCCAGATAAGATGGTTTGGACATATTCAGAGGAGGGACAGTGAGTATACTGGTGGGAGACGGTTGGACATGGAGCTGTCAGACAGGAGACAAAGAGGAAGGGACAAGAGGAAGAGGAGGTATTTAATGTAAAAATTAAAACTGTCCTTAAATATTGTGGTGTATGAGACTGGAGTTGTTTTTCTAACTGTAGAGATTCCACGATGGTTTTATTCATTTTTTCTCAGTGAATATAATTAGATTACATTTAGATTAGTACATTTTCATAAATAAAACATTTTATCTAACAATTTTCAAAATGTAGAAAACTTCCTGTTTCTGTAATGAGAATCTAAAAAGTATTCTGACAACAGATTATTTCATATTTAACTTTAGAGTTATAAAGAGATGATCTCACCTTCATCCTTCATCACTTTCATCCTGAAGTAACCTGAAGTAAACTGTCCCGTGTGCTCCATCAAGCTTAATCAAACTTTATTTACATTCTGTAAGTGTTGAGGCATGGACGCATCGTTTTCCTACTTTTTGTCATTATTAATAAATAAATATTCAGCAAATAATTATTTTTTGTCATCTAAAATAATCTAGTAGAACATCCATTTATTTTTTCCCCAAGTGTTTTTCATGTTAATTTGTTAAAATTACAACATAACACGCATTCAAACACAGCCGGACGCATTGCAGTAATGAGAATTTCAGCGGAAAATAGAAATATAATTCATTCTCATGTTGAAAGTACACATTGGGCAAGATAGAGAGCAGTATTGTCTTTATTCTGATGCCTTTTTATATCACAAAATTACACATTTTATTAAAGAAATCATTAGTGCCGCGGTTTTAATGCCTTCATGAGAATCACCCGTTTACTGATCTGTAACGCAGCAGTGATGGTGTAGAAGCGGAGCGCGCACGCGTGCGTGTGTGTGTGTGTGTGTGTGTGTGTGTGTGTGTGTGTGTGTGTGTGTGTGTGTGTGTGAGAGAGTGAGGGAGCGTGTGCGTTCCTACATTGTTTTAACTGGATTTGTGCTATTTTAAGATTGTGCAGCACTTTGGTCAACTACGTTGTGTTAAATGTGCTTTGAAAATAAATTTCTTTTTGTCCTGACACACACACACACACACACACACAGATGGAGTATACAATGGAGTATATTGGGATCACCAGAACTGATCATGTTCCAATCTCAAAGTTCTGAAGTGTTTTGTGGTGTTTTCTCAGGCGGTTCTCAGCAGGAGTGTGTTCAGACCTCAGGGTCATAAGCATTTGACACTGAAAGATTTATGGCTCCTCCTCCTGTCAATTAAATGGTTTAGGATGAGATTTTTATTTGGAAAATTATAGCAAAGGCAAAACTCACTGTCAGTGTCAAAATTATTTGTGTGTGTGTGTGTCAGGACAAAAACAAATTTATTTTTAAAGCACAACTTAACCAAAGTGCTGTCCAATCTTAAAATAGCACAAATCCAGTTAAAACAATGTACAAAGTGTGTTGTATAGTGTGTGGTATCCAACTGAGTGTGGGGGTGTGGCCTAAAATCTGAAAAGCTAAAATCTGTAATTGATTTAACTTCAGATGATGATAAACTCCATGTTTAATTTGTATATTTGGTGTAAAGCTTCTTCTTAATGATTAGATACACACTGGAGGAAATCAGAACATCAGAATAGAATGGCAAACAAATATATAAAGTAGGGTGTGTGTGTGTGTGTGTGTGTGTGTGTGTGTGTGTGTGTGTGTGTGTGTGTGTCCTCTGCCAGGTCCTGAATAAGGAGTGCAATGCCTGGAAACGGCAGTGGGACCAAACACAAGTCCCGGCCCCCCACACACGGGTCGGGACGCTGCAGGTCCGAGTGTTACAGACCGAGCCATTCCGGCTCCAGAGACAGCTCACATAACCAGGACTCGCCCCAAGATCATCACACCTCCAAGCAGGAGTCGTATAGGAACCAGCGCAACTCCAGTCAGGACTCGTACCCAAACCGCTACACTGCTTTACCCCGGATCATCGATCCGCAGCCGCCCCACAGTCCTCCAAGCTACGCCATGAGCTCCTGCCGTGAGAATCACAGAGCAAACCAGGACTCATTACAGAATCACTACACGGTCAACCAGAACCTGTACCATGATAATCAGGAACATTACTATGACCGCGTCTCGAATCTGGAGCGCAAAATGTCCCAGGATTCATGCCGGAATTTCTACACCAGCAGTCAGCCCTTATTCCGAGATCAGTATTCTCAGCGCGTTCATTGCACCGATCCTCCCCGCGCCATCGTCATTGATACCCAGCCGTCCCACCGCACGTCCCGGAGCTGCATTAATGGCTTGATCTCTGGCGCTCCCTGCAGCTCTTGCTCCTGGTCAGGCTGCCGAGCTCTAATCTGCTGCGTCCTCACCTGTGGATTTTACGGCCGCCAGCAACCCTGCGTTCCCCCTAACGAGAGTTCCACCGACCCGCCGCCTAAATCTGAGCCTGAACCACGGAGACCCGAACCAAAATCCGAGCCCAAAACCACCCACCTACCCAGTTCTGGAAGCTTCCGTTATGGAGATGTGTACCTCGCTGGAAAGAAGGTTCTTTACTCGCCAAATTCTGACGCCCCGTCTCGACGCAGCAGGTCCGCGGCAAAGGGTGAGGGCCAGAGACCCGTTAGCAACACCAGCATTTACTCGAGAGAGGACCTGGACGTGGACGACGTGGATGATGGCGGCACCAATATCGACTCCCTCATCACCAAGAAGCTTCTGGAGCTTTATAAACTGCACCAGATCGAGCAGCTGGCCAAGTGCACCTCAGACCTGTCGTTTTCACGCAAGACGAACGAGATCAGCGACCTGATCAACAGCATCGCGCAGGACTACAACCTGGAGGAGCAGGAGGCGGAGTGCCGACTCGTCCACGGCGTCATACGCATCAGCACGCGCAAGTACAAGTCTCAGCCTTCTAAAGGCTACAAAAGCAAAGACTACAAATCCCAGGAGGCATTGCTGCAGCCAAACGGGAGGAGGGACGGGAAGCTGCCGGACAGCGGCAACGAAACCATGACCTGTACCTTCAGCACGGGTGAGTGGGTTTGGCCAAGAAATATTGCATCACATAAATCATACGTAGTCCCACACGTTTAATGGCCTTAATGCTGTGACAGCGGTTTATGACCTTTGACTTGATCTGTGTCCTAAGATGATCCCGAGATGCTGGTGTCCGATCTGACTCCGTCTGACGAGCTGGCGCGGAGGATGAGGGGACACAGCGGGCGAAGCGGTGAGACACGAGGCACTTTTACACTTCTAGGGGAAAGGAAGGTACTTTCTGGTGTCATTGGAGAACGTCGGGTTCTTATCCTGTGTGTGAAGTGCTTCCTTTTCCTGAGAGCGAATGCATGTTCAGAATAAAGCTGCTGAAGATAAAGGTTCCACCCCGGGGGCACGGACAGGTCCAGAGAAGCGCCCTGATTTTAGAGAGCATATGCTGTAGAGTATAAAGAGTGTGTGAGGATGGGCTCATCTTTCTCTTATTTTCTGTAGAATAATGACGTGGCTCCGAGCCTCAGGACCAGAATCCTCCGCAGGTTTTCGTCTTCCTCGGGAGGGTTGTTCTAATTTTTTACATTAGGATTAGGAATGTCGCACTCAGCATTTTGTCCCCCACGGGGCTGCTCTGACAGGCTTCTGCCTCCTGCCACTGCCCCTACTCCCTGCTCCCGCCCCGGGCTCCTGCCCCTGCCGCTTGCCCTGCTGTTACCCCCTGCTCCTGCCCCTGCGCTGTGGAGATGCTCTCAGGTTTCAGTGGATTGTGTGCTGGAATGTTTTGAGTCATGCAGCGGGGTGTAAAAACACCAGGTGTAGATTTACACCGTCACTGAAAAGCAGTTTGCTTTGTTTGTATGGACGCTAAACACTTTAAACAGGGGGCTGATATGGTGTGTGTGTGTGTGTGTGTGTGTGTGTGTGTGTGTGAGGTGTTTAAATGGAAAATATATTTAGCACATGAGGTCACTGTAATTACTGATCACTTGTGGCTCTGACTCACAGGGACTTTTAGCAAAGACTCCGCCCCTCTTGGTGTTTGTGTTTTGAGTGTTGTTCCTGTCTCTCCACAGCGTACGCCTCAGGGATGCCCAGGGACACGTCTGCAGAACCGCTACTGTGCTGACCGACGCCAGACGGACATTCAGACGGGTTACAGATGCATCGGGTCGGCTGGATTACAGACTGTTCTGATTTTCTGGACGAGACGTCTGGGTTAAAGAATAAACGAGCTGCAGACTGAGAGACTTGTTCTGGGATGTTAAAGCTGTATTACACACCACACAGAGGTGTCACACAGCTGCACAATCAGACATGTTACAGACAGCAGGTCTGGATAAGAGACGGCACGTCTGCGCTATATGTTTCAGGGCGGGGTGCGAGAGACTGCTGGGATTTACAGATTAGTGTGAGTGGAGAGCACAGAGTCGAGACTAGTGACCGTCCTCTTCCTCATTCTGCTCCAGATCAGATGTCTGGATTAAAGATTACAGACACACAGCTGGAGAATGACAGGGATTAGGTGTGTGTGTGTGTGTGTGTGTGTGTGTGTGTGTGTGTGTGTGTGTGTATGTATGTGTGTATGTATGTGTGTGTGTGTGTGTATGTATGTGTGTGTGTATGTGTATGTATGTGTGTGTGTGTATGTGTGTATGTGTGTATGTGTGTATGTGTATGTGTATGTGTGTGTGTGTATGTGTGTGAGTGTGTGTGTGTGTGTGTATGTATGTGTGTATGTGTGTGTGTTGGGATTAGACTCACACTCCATGCCTGTGATTATCCTGTAAAAGTGTCCCGTATTGAGTCAGAGAGCTGGAACCTGTGGAACCTGCACTGCCGGTGCTCACAGACTGCGAGTTTTTAACCTATATAGATATATTTAGTGTGCGCGCGCGTGCGTGTGTGTGCCTGTGTGTGTGTGTGTGTCCTCACTCACTCAGACTGGTTTTACCGCACTCCACTTTCCATAACTAAGCTGGTCTCTCAGGTTCTCGTCCCGCTCTCACTCTCTGCTCACTCTTAAAGCTCGCTGCGGCTTTGTTTGTTTGTTTGTTTGTTTTATGGAAAGGCACATCCTGTATTTTTTCTGCTTTTTGTTTACATGTGTATGGTACACAACCCCTGACAGACTGTGTGTGTGTGAGACGTTTATGAGAAAGCGGTCAGGTTTAAGCCGTACAATCTGCACTTTTATGGACAAACATCTGTTCTTTTCTCTCTGCATTCTTCTCTGAAGATTACAGCCTCCTCCTCCCTGTGTGTGTGTGTGTGTGTGTGTGTGTGTGTGTGTGTGTGTGGGGTAAACTGTGAACTCGTTTGTCTGGTTTGACAGAGCAGGAAACAAAATAAAAGGAATTAAAGGAAATGAAAACCAAGTGTGTGCTGGAGGAGCTGAAACACTCGGCCGGCCTTTTAACAGTTTACATTCTCATTTCGATCGCGTTTATCTTCCTGTAATTTTATAATAAAGTGGAAAAACGTGTTCTGTCATGCGTGTGTGTTGAGTTCAGTTTTCTTCAGGAATTTCGCAATCAGTGTTTTGTTGTAAGAGTGTTACTGGGTTAAAGGGCGGAGCTTCTCGGTCAGGGGGCGTGGCTTTGTAACTATACATCCTCTGATGTCACTCAGCAACTTATAGTTGTTAAGAAGTGCATAAAATAATCAATTTGTAAGTAAACACACATTATAATGAAATACCTTTGTATAATCTACACTTTTATCTGTTTATATAAATTATGTAATATAATAATCATTAGTATGCAAATGAATCTTAAAATACTGTAAGTGCAGGTGGCAACTAGTGGTGCCCTTGTGTTTTAATGTTCTACTGTACAGAAGTGTGTGTGTATATATTAGATATGTATTTGTGTGTATATACTGTATATATTAGATATGTGTGTGTGTGTGTGTGTGTGTGTGTGTGTGTGTGTGTGTATACACTACTCATGGTAAGTTAGGGATATTGTGTGAGACTCCGTGGACGTCATACATACGGTGTTTGTTTCACTTCAGACATTTTTGGGATGGGGAGTTGAGTGTATCGGGGTGATAGACGCCTCATTGTGTGTTTTCCATGTAACGGTCTCGTTGTGTACAGATGTGACTTCTACTGCGGTCAATACCAAAAGACGAGCCTTGTGGCATCAATTTCAACATTCTGTGTGTATAAAACGCTGGTGTTGGCAGTAAGTCATTCCAAGTTCATCATTCAAACAGCCATGAACACACGACGTCACTTAACGGACGAGCAGCAACACCTGGCCATGGCGGACTTGCATGAAGACACAGAACTACTGGCAGAGTTCATGACAGACCAGGAGTGGAGCCCCACGAGTGACAGACCGTAACCATGACCAGTAGCTAAGGACCTCTGCACTCAGACATCGTTATGTAACTGCCACACAGCTGCAGCCCGTTTACCAGATGTGAGGGTTCTTGGGTTTCCAGACAAACCATTCGCACCCGACTCCACCGCTTTGGCTTGAAAGCCAGACGACCGTCTCAGACGACTCCACTGACACCGAGACACCGCCGTGAACGTCTGCAGTGGGCACAAGACCATGTGACCTGGACAATGCAGCAGTGGTCTACCGTCCTGTTCACTGATGCGTGTCGGGTCTCCGTCGCTGGAGAAGGCGAGGTGAGCGATACGCTGAGGTCAACATGGTCCCCAGGGTTTGCTTTGGTGGAGGAGGTGCAACAGTCTGGCCAGGAATCAGCAGTCAGCGCAAAACAGATGTGGTTATTGTAGATGTCTCAGTCACTGCATGTTCTCACCTCAGAGACATCAGAGAACCCATCATCATAGATGGTGAGACTGGATGATCGGACCCCACCCCCACGTGACCTGGCAGAACTGTGTGTAGCGCTTGTGGAAGAGTGGAACGCATTGCCTCAGAACATCATCATGAGGATAGTGAGGAGCAACGAGACGCCGCTGTCCAGCTGTCCCTGCGGCTAACGCTGGAAACACCGCTACTGACACGGTCAAGTTTTGTTATTTGGGGCGATCCTTGTTATTGTCTAAAATTCAGAGCAAATAGGAAAATCACTCATGTAAATAACAATATTCCTAACTTGTTGAGTAGTGTATATATACACACTGTATAGAAATTTTAAAACATTAATAAACACTAAAATGTTCTTTTTCTAACCAAAATGTTAAGTTATTGCGTTCAAGCACCACACGAGGGTGCTGTGACACCACTCACACATACACAGAGGGAGAGCCAGTGCCGGCCCTTCCAACAGGCCATAGAGGCGGTCTCCTAGGGCCTCGCCTTACAACAAGGGCCCCGCCCACATGTTAAAGGCGTTTCCTTCGATCCATAACCACAGCGTCGACGTCGCGGCACATGGACCCAGTAAACACAATACAATTCACACAAGGGAGAGTAAAACGAAACCCCACCATGTTAAATGAGAAGGATAGCTCTGTATAACTAATACATGAGAAATTACTGAAAAACATCATAAATACAAAACAACAGTATGAATAAAAAAGAGTAAAAGAGTTGAAACATACACAGAAGCACCACATACTCATTTGCATAACACGGCCTGCCATATACTGGGAGAACTGGAGTGCTGTAATGGTCAGTGTATTCGTGCACATAGACTTCACTATATGTCTTCAAATTGCTCACGTTTGATAAAAAGTCCGAAATGTCCTAAAAATGTCCTATTTTAGATTTGCCCTTACCATTTATTAATGATTCATTGCTAATTATTCAGTTACACGGCAGAAAATCCAGAGACGGAGCAGCTCCAGCGTGATTCTGCTTCAGGATGGTTTGGAGCTACACATGCTGCCCCTGAGCTCCCAGTGATCCAGACCCCCATCTGCCCTCTGCACCCGCTGACTCGTCCCTGTGCTGAACTGGACTCCATATGAACTTAAACGCGTCTCCTGTTCTACTGAACTTGCAGCCTCCTGACACACAGTATGAGTGCAGATCAATCCCTGCTCTCCGTTATCACCCAGATGAGGATGGGTTCCCTGCAGGTTTCTTCCTCTTCACATCTCAGGGAGTTTTTCCCTCAGCACCGTCGCCCTCGACTCGTTCATCAGGGACCATCTGATCATTCTGACTCACACACACTCACGTCTCACACACACTTCTGTCATTGTGTAAAGCTGCTTTGCGACAATGACGATAGTTAATAACGTCATACAAATAAAAATTGAATTGAATTGAATACATTTGCTGATGTTTTTACACCATGTATTGTATGTTGAATATTTTATATCTAAAGCACATTTATAAACTTAAATATTGTCGTTTTATGTGTTTTCTCCCAACTCGTGCTAAATTGCTCTGACAGTTATTTGCACCAGCGGCCCAGTGTTCATGATCTCGCCCCGGCGTCAGAGCACCGCATCAGCACATCACACACATTAGTGCACTACACCGGGTGTTCAGCCATGTTCAGTGTGATTCCAAACCGCAGGGAGTGAAAATGTTCAGGTCAAAGAGAACGAGTGAACAAAGGTGTTCACTTCACCGGGAAAGCGAATGAAAAAATTCCCATCAGTCATTGCGTCTCGCTGGAGCGTGAAAAAGGATTTATATATTTATTATCATTATTGAGGATGACGTCATATTAAACACAAAAATTTACATTTAATTTCAAGAAATCTGTAGTGTTTTATAGACTAGTAATCTTTAATTCATTATTATTATTAATCAATAATTTATTTACATTATACACGTTTTAACAGAATGGTTTATTATATATATATATGCAATATTTAATGTCCATAGTGTAAAATTTCGAAGTGCCTGAGGTGCTTATGTTTCCATGGTAACGGACCTGGCGGTGTGTTCCGGATGGTGAAGTTCCCTGCACCGACATTCCCTGAGCAGGCGGTAGGGCGCACCCTGTGAAGTGCACTTCAGAATGGAAGACACAGTCCCACGTCAGGGCCCTGAAGTAGAGTGCGCCCCCTAGAGGCAGCATCAGCGTCACAGCACCTGAGTGTGGCTTCAAAATGGAAAGAAAGCCCGAATCAGACCATCAGAGCCGGGTAACAGCAGCACCTGGAGTCACCTGATGTCCTGACCGTGTGCTAAAACATTTAGCCCCGCCCCTGACATCATCGGTCCCACTTATTGAAACCGATCACATGGTTCCTGCTCTGTTCCTCATCAGTGAGAGAAATTCATTTAGGAAGGGTTCGACTGAGAGAAAAACCTCCTACATGTTGAGCCCGAGGACATGCTGCGTCATCAGCCCTGTCCAGAAGTCTCCCCCTCACACACACACAGACACACACACACCTGACACACACACACCTGACACCAGGTAAATTCCCGTCAATACAGCTAAACATTTCTCTTTGATTCTCTGTGTGTGTGTGTGTGTGTGTGTGTGTGTGTGTTTTATGGTGCCAGTGCTGATAAGTCGGTGTCCTCAGTGTCTGTCTCTGCCTGTCTCACACTCCAATAAACTGCGTCATCAGGAATTCTATCAGCTCCATAAACACATCGAGGGGAAACACACACTGCGGTCACCACTCTACCCCACGTCCACTGAGGGGCGATGGATTGGGACCCTGTCCAAGGTGCCCTAAGTCACCTGGGATAGGCTCCGCCCCACGACCTTGTATACAGAATAAAGCCGTCCAGACAAGGAGTGACGGAGGTACAGGTCTCTCAGGAGAAATGGTTTGTTTCTACTTTCTTTATTTGACTTCCTTTAGAAACAGAAAGTCAGCCTGATGGCATATAAAACCACGTGACTGATTTACAGCCAGTATTATTTGAGTGAGTTACTCCAGGCCACACCCCCTCCCAGCCTTAACATACCTGACTGTAGCTTAGCAAACTAGCGAAATGATAAGATCGCAGCTCTGCAGTGAGGCTGGATAAAGCCAGTGCACTCCTGTGTTTCTACTCTCATTAACATACAGACTGAATGTAAGATTGTTGTCGTCGATGGTCTTTCGGCTGCTCCCGGCAAGAGGTCGCCACCGGCGCTGGGGTTTGGGCACTGGCTGGAAATCGAACCCGGGCCTTCCACATGGCAGGCGAGAGAGTGAGTTTAGGGGAAATTGGAGAAAGTAAAAAAGTTCACCCAGAAAAACATCGAGGCTATAACTTCACGTTTTTGGGTGAAAAATGAAATTCACTCCCTGAAATTCACCCCATGTGTTAGGCAGGTGAAGACAAACACAACGGTGTAAGTTTAATGTTCCTATCAAACCTCCAAAGCTGAGATCTGAGGCTCTAAGGTATTTAGGACATTTACGTATAAAGAAAGTCTATGAAACAGTAAACGCTACTGTAGACGTGACGTCATCAATAAATGGCAAAGAGGCAGAAATTCTATTTCTTTTCCTCTAGTAAAGAATTAATTAAAGAGAGCTCTGAGCTTCTAGCATCAAGAATCGACTTTGATCACAGGGATTATTCCGGCATCCAAACCCTGTGTATCTTACTGACTGCTTCAATTTCTATCTAATTCAATCAAATTCGATTGTTATAGCGTTAACCATTTAACAATTGTCATTGTTGCAAAACAGCGTTACACAATAAAAAGCTGAGACACTTACCGTGCAAACTGCGCTACAGATCATGCCGTCTCTCACCTCCTCCACACAGCTCTCACTCACCTGGACACTAGATTGCATTTAACACCATAATTCCCTCCACACTCACCACCAAGCTGGAGCATCTCTGTGCCAGTGGATCTGCAATTTCCTGACTGGCCGTCTCAGTCTCAGCCCCACCAGGGTTGTGTTCTGAGCCCGCTGTTGTGCTCATTCTACACGTATGACTGCGTATCACCAACTCCACCACCATCATCACGTTTGCTGATGACGCCGTTGTGGTGAGCCTGATCTCTGACAACGACGGGACGGCCTACCTGGAGGAGATTGGAAATCTGGAGAACCGGTACCCGAGGAACAACCTCCGTCTAAACATGAGCAAGACAAACGAGCTGATAGTGGACTTCAGTACAAAGCAGCAGAGGAACAACCAGACCGCCGTCATCAACAGGAGCCCAGTGGAGAGAGTGGACAGCTTCCAATATCTCAGTGTTGACATCACACAGGACTTCATCGTCCTGTCACATCAGCACAGTGGTGAAACAGGCCCGGCAGCGTCTCTACCACCTCTTGGTAGACGCCTGAGAGACTTCAGGTGCTCAGGAACTTCTACTCCTGCACCATAGAGATCATTCTGCAGGAAAACATCACGACCTGGTTCTGGAACAGCACCATGCAGAACAGACGAGCTCTACAGAGGGTGGTGAGATCAGCTGAGCGCATCAACGGCACCGAGCTCCCTGACCTGCACTCGATCAGCGAGAGGTGCCTGACCAAGGCCAGGAGGATCGTCAAGGACCTCAGTCACCCCAATAATGGACTGTTCTCTCTGTTGCGTCAGGAAAGTGATTCCGCTTCCTGAGGGCCAATACAAAGAGTCAAGGAGGAGCTTCTTCTCGCAGGCGATAGAATCTCTCCATCAGAAACCTACACAGGACGAAACCCTTTTTGCACATACACACTTATGGACATTTGTCTTTTTGAACTCATTCTGGACAGTCAAGGACACTCATGGACACTCATGGACACTCATGGACACTCATAGATGCTCATGGACACTCATGGACACTCATGGACACTCATACACACTCATACACACTCATGGACACTCATGGACACTCATACACACTCATGGACACTCATGGACACTCATGGACACTCATGGACACTCATACACACTCATGGACACTCATGGACACTCATGGACACTCATGGACACTCATGGACACTCATACACACTCATGGACACTCATGGACACTCATGGACACTCATACACACTCATGGACACTCATGGACACTCATGGACACTCATACACACTCATGGACACTCATACACACTCATGGACACTCATGGACACTCATGCACACTCATGGACACTCATGGACACTCATGGACACTCATACACACTCATGGACACTCATACACACTCATGGACACTCATACACACTCATGGACACTCATGGACACTCATGGACACTCATACACACTCATGGACACTCATACACACTCATGGACACTCATGGACACTCATGGACACTCATGGACACTCATGGACACTCATACACACTCATGGACACTCATACACACTCATGGACACTCATGGACACTCATACACACTCATGGACACTCATGGACACTCATACACACTCATGGACACTCATGGACACTCATGGACACTCATGGACACTCATACACACTCATGGACACTCATGGACACTCATACACACTCATGGACACTCATGGACACTCATGGACACTCATACACACTCATGGACACTCATACACACTCATGGACACTCATGGACACTCATGGACACTCATGGACACTCATACACACTCATGGGACACTCATGGACAATCATACACATCATGGACACTCCTACACACTCATGGACACTCATGGACACTCATGGAACCTATGCAGCCCTCATGCACCTCATGGACACTCATGCACTCATGGACACTCATATCACCTCATTGGACACTCATACACACTCATGGACACTCATGACACTCATGGACACTCATGGACCTCATGGAACACTCATGGACACTCATACACACTCATGGACACTCATGGACACTCATACACACTGATGGACACTCATGGACACTCATACACACTCATGGACACTCATGGACACTCATGGACACTCATGGACACTCATACACACTCATGGACACTCATGGACACTCATACACACTCATGGACACTCATGGACACTCATACACACTCATGGACACTCATACACACTCATGGACACTCATGGACACTTATGGACACCCATGGACACTCATACACACTCATGGACACTCATGGACACTCATACACACTCATGGACACTCATACACACTCATGGACACTCATGGACACTCATGGACACTCATGGACACTCATACACACTCATGGACACTCATGGACACTCATACACACTGATGGACACTCATGGACACTCATACACACTCATGGACACTCATGGACACTCATGGACACTCATGGACACTCATACACACTCATGGACACTCATGGACACTCATACACACTCATGGACACTCATGGACACTCATACACACTCATGGACACTCATGGACACTCATGGACACTCATGGACACTCATACACACTCATGGACACTCATGGACACTCATACACACTCATGGACACTCATGGACACTCATACACACTCATGGACACTCATGGACACTCATGGACACTCATGGACACTCATACACACTCATGGACACTCATGGACACTCATACACACTCATGGACACTCATGGACACTCATGGACACTCATACACACTCATGGACACTCATACACACTCATGGACACTCATGGACACTCATGGACACTCATGCACACTCATGCACACTCATGGACACTCATGGACACTCATGGACACTCATACACACTCATGGACACTCATACACACTCATGGACACTCATGGACACTCATGGACACTCATGGACACTCATGGACACTCATGGACACTCATACACACTCATGGACACTCATGGACACTCATACACACTCATGGACACTCATGGACACTCATACACACTCATGGACACTCATGGACACTCATGGACACTCATACACACTCATGGACACTCATACACACTCATGGACACTCATGGACACTCATGGACACTCATGGACACTCATGGACACTGCACACCTGCACATTTCTATTTAATTTCTTTGCTCATTGCACATATGTCACTTTTATGCATATTTGCACACACCAACATCATCGACCCCGCCGCCCCACCCACACACACACACACACACACACACACACACACACACACACACACACACACACACACACACACTTCATCTCCATACTAAAGTTTCTATATTTTTCTGTATTTGTACAGAAATCATCTCTTCTCCATATTTGTACAACTAGATTTTATTATATTTTTATTATGATACAGACAGCTGTTCTCTGAGGACTCGTGACTGCAGACTCTCGATAGTTCAGGACTGGAGTCTCCTACAGTCTACCTGAGTCTCCAATAACCAACTGGACTCCATATGAACTTAAACACGTCTCCTGTTCTACTGAACTTGCAGCCTCCTGACACACAGTATGAGTGCAGATCAATCCCTGCTCTCCGTTATCACCCAGATGAGGATGGGTTCCCTGCAGGTTTCTTCCTCTTCACATCTCAGGGAGTTTTTCCCTCAGCACCGTCGCCCTCGACTCGTTCATCAGGGACCATCTGATCATTCTGACTCACACACACTCACATCTCACACACACTTCTGTCATTGTGAAAAGCTGTGTAAAGCTGCTTTGCGACAATGACGATAGGTAATAACGCCATACAAATAAAACTGAATTGAATTGTTAGGGAAATAAGGACTAACGCAGTGGTGCAGGTTCAGTGTTTCTGCTCACACTCCAGCGCTGAGATCGGACTCGTCAGATCGATAGAATTGGGTAAAAGTTTTGGGATTGTTTTACTCATATGGACTTCCCTTTATCTGTGTTGTTCCCACTGTGTGTGTGTGTGTGTGTGTGTGTGTGTGTGTGTGTGTGTGTGTGTGGGTGGGTGATTCAGAGCAGTAAAATGATTAGTTTATCATCTCTGTGCTTGGCACTGCTGCTGTAATAAAATAAATATCATCATCATCAATGACATCATCATGAAGAACAGATTTTTTTTATGTGAAAAGAGTCATCGATTCTGCTTGAGGAGAAAATGCCAGAAGATCAGCAGCTGTGTTTACTCTGGGGTCAGAAGGTCAGGAGAGGAAAAGTCACCAAACTGCATTCACAACATGCTACGGCCCGTCACTCCACCTCACACTCTACTATTACTACTATTATTACTACAATTACTACTATTACTACGATTACTACTACTATTACTACTACTATTACTACTATTATTACTACTATTACTACTACTATTACTACTACTATTACTACTATTACTACTATTATTACTACTATTACTACTACTACTATTACTACTACTATTACTACTACTATTACTACTATTACTACTACTATTACTACTATTACTACTACTATTACTACTACTATTACTACTATTACTACTACTATTACTACTACTATTACTTCTATTATTACTACTATTACTTCTATTATTACTACTATTACTACTACTATTACTACTATTACTACTAATATTACTACTATTACTACTACTATTACTACTATTACTACTACTATTACTACTATTACTATTATTACTACTACTATTACTACTATTATTACTACTATTACTATTATTACTACTATTACTACTACTATTACTACTATTACTACTACTATTACTGCTATTACTACTATTACTACTACTATTACTACTATTACTACTACTATTACTACTATTACTACTATTATTACTACTATTACTACTACTACTATTACTACTATTATTACTACTATTACTATTATTACTACTACTATTACTACTACTATTACTACTATTACTACTACTATTACTACTACTATTACTACTACTATTACTATTATTACTACTACTATTACTACTATTATTACTACTATTACTATTATTACTACTATTACTACTATTACTACTACTAATACTACTATTACTACTACTATTACTACTACTATTACTACTACTATTACTACTATTACTATTATTACTACTACTATTACTACTATTATTACTACTATTACTATTATTACTACTATTACTACTACTATTACTACTACTATTACTACTAATATTACTACTATTACTACTACTATTACTACTACTACTATTACTACTATTACTACTACTATTACTACTACTACTATTACTACTATTACTACTACTATTACTACTACTACTATTACTACCATTACTATTATTACTATTACTACTACTATTACTACTACTATTACTACTACTATTACTACTACTATTACTACTATTACTATTATTACTACTATTACTACTATTACTACTACTATTACTACTATTATTACTACTATTACTATTATTACTACTACTATTACTACTATTATTACTACTATTACTATTATTACTACTATTACTACTACTATTACTACTAATATTACTACTATTACTACTACTATTACTACTACGACTATTACTACTACTATTACTACTACTACTATTACTACTATTACTACTACTATTACTACTACTACTATTACTACTATTACTACTACTATTACTACTATTACTACTACTATTACTACTACTATTACTACTATTACTACTAATATTACTACTACTATTACTACTATTACTATTATTACTACTATTACTACTACTATTACTACTATTATTACTACTATTACTATTATTACTACTATTACTACTACTATTACTACTAATATTACTACTATTACTACTACTATTACTACTACTATTACTATTATTTCTACTATTACTACTACTATTACTACAATTACTATTATTACTACTATTACTACTACTATTACTACTACTATTACTACTATTACTACTACTATTACTACTACTATTACTACTATTACTACTACTATTACTACTATTACTATTATTACTACTATTACTACTACTATTACTACTATTATTACTACTATTACTATTATTACTACTATTACTACTACTACTACTACTATTACTACTACTATTACTACTATTACTATTACTACTACTATTACTACTACTATTACTACTACTATTAATACTACTATTACTACTATTATTACTACTATTACTACTATTACTACTACTATTACTACTATTACTACTACTATTATTACTACTATTACTACTACTATTACTACTATTACTACTACTATTACTACTATTACTACTACTATTACTACTATTACTACTATTAATACTACTATTACTACTATTACTACTACTATTACTACCATTATTACTACTATTACTACTATTACTACTACTATTATTACTACTACTACTAATAATAATAATAATAATAGTGAGATACTGTATGAATTAAGATGAAGCATCTTGCGCTTTATTGATTAAACATTCCAGACACTTTCAGCTGTGATTCAAACGGAGCAGTGTCCCTCCAAGGTGCTACATGCAACATACATTAACACCATAATTAACAAAACGATCTACTGTAAGAACTTCACACAAAAGACACAAAGACATAAAGTTCACGAGCAAGCGAGAAACAACACAATGCAATACTGTATGTGTCAGTCCAGTCCCGCTGTAGTTAGGTGAGTGTGTGTATCTGAATGTGTGTGTGTGTGTGTGTGTGTGTGTGTGTGTGTGTGTGTGGACCTGAGGATATCTGACTGTTACAAGATAATTACTGATGGAAAGGATCCAGTTTGTGTTATAGCGTCTAGCTTACAGAGAGAGATTTTGTCCTCTGCTGATTTCTGTGTGAAATATGAATTTATAATTGACAGTAAACACTGTGATAATGTGTACAGAGTCTTTACACACACACACACACACATTAACAAAGGCAAATTTCTTGCTGTGTGTTAAATCAGTTAGACTGTTTTTATTCTTCTGCTTTAGATTCTCTTACAATCATCGAGGAATGAATTCAGACCTTCTTCATCCTACAATAAAGATATGAATTTATTTATTATTCACAGTATTAATAAAATAGTTTTTAAAATATCATAATATTCTCACAGGCGTAGTTATCTCACATAATATTTAAAATTAATGTAAATAAAATGTTATAAGCGGTTTTAAACAGTCGTGTTATTAAATATAAAAACATGCTGCAGCTGCAGGGACCAAATAAAAGGTGCAGTAACAAGGAGTAACCGCTAGGTGGCAACAGGAGGGATGCTGTTAGGCTTCCTGTCGCATATTTTGAATGTTGAAAGACAAGCGTGCCGATGACGTCACTGGGAGTGTAAGAGAGATTGGGAATGAAACAAAATAAAACAACAACAACAATAACAACAACAATACTACTACTAATAAAAGACTGGAGATGACAGATAAAAGTCAGAAAGGTTATGGTTTAAAGTTCTCTGTTAAATGAAATGGAGAATTTATTCTTTTTTTAATCTTGAATTAGAAATAAAGAATTTCCCAGATACGGCAATAAAGTTCATATTAAAGTTTCAACTCTTTTGTTGAGAATAATCACACGCGAGGTCCTGCAGGTCAGCGAGAAGCAGTGAGGGACGTCTCCGTCTCAGAACGTCTCCGTCTCAGAACGTCTCCATCTCAGAATGTCCCTGTCTCAGAACGTCTCCGTCTCAGAACGTCTCCATGTCAGAAGCTCTCCATGTCAGAACGTCTCCATCTCAGAACGTCTCCGTCTCAAAACGTCCCCGTCTCAGAACGTCCCCGTCTCAGAACGTCCCCGTCTCAGAACGTCCCCGTCTCAGAACGTCCCCGTCTCATAACGTCTCCGTCTCAGAACGTCTCTGCCTCGAACGTCTCCGTCTCAGAACGTCTCCATGTCAGAAGCTCTCCATGTCAGAACGTCTCCGTCTCAGAACGTCTCCGTCTCAGAACGTCTCCATGTCAGAACGTCTCCGTCTCAGAACGTCTCCGTCTCAGAACGTCTCCGTCTCAGAACATCCCTGTCTCAGAACGTCCCCATCTCAGAATGTCTCTGTCTCAGAATGTCTCCATCACAGAACGTCTCCATGTCAGAACGTCTCCGTCTCAGAACGTCTCCGTCTCAGAACGTCTCCGTCTCAGAACGTCTCCGTCTCAGAACGTCCCCGTCTCAGAACGTCTCCATGTCAGAACGTCCCCATCTCAGAACGTCTCCTGTGTTTACGATTAAGGAGGAAATGATCTGCTGTTTCTCCTCAGACAATCCGTATGTTTCAGACTGAAGCCCAGAGGCTCAGTGACGCTGCAGAGCAACAAACCCCTGCTGGAGATCACAAGTGTGCATGTGTGCGTGCGTGTGCGTGTGTGCATGTGTGTGTGCGTTCTTGCATGCTCGTGTGTGTGTGTGTGTGCGTGTGTGTGCGCGTGCGTGTGTGTGCGCGCGTGTGTACATGCGTGCGTGCGTGTGCGTACGTGTGTCTGTGTGTGTGCGCGTGTGTGTGTCTGGGTGTGTATGTGTGTGTGTGTGCGTGTGTTTGTGTGCGTGCGCGTGTCTGTGTGTATGTGCGTGTGTGTGTGTGTGTGCGCGCGCGCGTGTGTGTGTGTGTGTGTGGTCAACGTAATGATGTGATCCATGCCCAAACTAAAGAAGAAAAGGTGATGATATCCAGAAGTCACAGTCCACTCCAAAAGTATTGGAACATTATGGATAATTCTGTTGATTTTCTCTTTTCACTCAGATGTTTCAGTATAAAACAAACAGATGTTTCAGCTTTCTCTATTTCAGCTTTAATTTGCTGATAGTTAGATGCAGATGTGTTAAACAACTTAGAGTGATCACGAATATCGGAGCGTGACTGACACAAATGTTGCCATGAGGTGTGTGTGAGTGTGTGACAGATCAGCGTCAACCTCAACTGTGGATCAGATGGTCACTAATCACAGGTTCATCCGGAATTAAAAATTAATGAAAAAACCTGAACAGTGTTAGTTTGGCACATTAGTGCGTGTACAGCAATGAAGAGACGCAGGCCTGAACACACCCCGCTTTATCACACACCCCCTCCACAATCTCCGCGCTTCACACACACCCTCTCTGAACTGAGCTGATGTGCTGTACATCATGCAAACGCTGGCATGGAGATGTTCTGAATTCATTTGGTAATTTATTACAGTCCTCTGTATGACCTGCAGCCCAGAGCGAGACTATACTCATATCTCACGTCTCACGTCTCACACAGGACACCTACGTCACTGTCCCAGAACTGCAACAGCCTAAACAACGTCACGGGGTAACCAGGACAGGAAGTGCTTTCAACTTTCTCTTACAGATTGTGTGAGCTGCTGATATGTTAGCTGGCTAGCCGAGATCTGATCATGTGATCAAAGATCAATAGAAGACATAATGGAGCGGCGTGACAAGCTGTGCACGACTCGGAATCACACATGGAGTTTTATACTCACAGTGTTCAGTGTGTGTGTGTACAGTGTGTGTGTGCTGAGTGTGTGTGTGTGTTGCGTGTGGGTTGAGTGTGTGTGTTAAGTGTGTGTGTGTTGAGTGTGGGTTGAGTGTGTGTGTGTGTGTGTTGAGTGTGGGTTGAGTGTGTGTGTGTTGAGTGTGGGTTGAGTGTGTGTGTGTGTGTACAGTGTGTGTGCTGAGTGTGTGTGCTGAGTGTGTGTGTGCTGAGTGTGTGTGTTGAGTGTGTGTGTGTTAAGTGTGTGTGTGTTGAGTGTGGGTTGAGTGTGTGTGTGTTGAGTGTGGGTTGAGTGTGTGTGTGTGTGTACAGTGTGTGTGCTGAGTGTGTGTGTTGAGTGTGTGTGTGCTGAGTGTGTGTGTTGAGTGTGTGTGTGTTAAGTGTGTGTGTGTTGAGTGTGGGTTGAGTGTGTGTTGAGTGTGTGGGTTAAGTGTGTGTGTTGAGTGTGGGTTGAGTGTATGTGTGTTGAGTGTGTGTGTGTGTGTTGAGTGTGTGTGTGTTGAGTGTGTGTTGAGTGTGTGTGTGTTGAGTGTGTGTTGAGTGTGTGTGTGTGTGTTGAGTGTGTGTTGAGTGTGTGGGTTGAGTGTGTGTGTGTTGAGTGTGGGTTGAGTGTGTGTGTGTTGAGTGTGTGTTGAGTGTGTGGGTTAAGTGTGTGTGTGTTGAGTATGTGTGTGTGTGTTGAGTGTGTGTGTGTTGAGTGTGTGTTGAGTGTGTGTGTGTTGAGTGTGGGTTGAGTGTGTGTGTTGAGTGTGTGTTGAGTGTGTGGGTTGAGTGTGTGTGTTGAGTGTGTGTTGAGTGTGTGTGTTGAGTGTGTGTTGAGTGTGTGGGTTGAGTGTGTGTGTGTTGAGTGTGTGTGTTAAGTGTGTGTGTGTTGAGGCTGGGTTGAGTGTGTGTGTGTTGAGTGTGTGTGTTAAGTGTGTGTGTGTTGAGTGTGTGTGTGTGTTGAGTGTGGGTTGAGTGTGTGTGTTGAGTGTGGGTTGAGTGTGTGTGTTGAGTGTGTGTGGGTTGAGTGTGTGGGTTGAGTGTGTGTGTTGAGTATGTGTGTGTGTTGAGTGTGTGTGTGTTGAGTGTGTGGGTTGAGTGTGTGTGTGTTGAGTGTGTGGGTTGAGTGTGTGTGTGTTGAGTGTGTGTGTTAAGTGTGTGTGTGTGTTGAGGCTCGGTTGAGTGTGTGTGTGTTGAGTGTGTGTATTAAGTGTGTGTGTTGAGTGTGTGTGTGTTGAGTGTGGGTTGAGTGTGTGTTGAGTGTGTGGGTTGAGTGTGTGTGTGTTGAGTGTGGGTTGAGTGTGTGTGTGTTGAGTGTGTGTTGAGTGTGTGTGTGTGTTGAGTGTGTGTTGAGTGTGTGGGTTGAGTGTGTGTGTGTTGAGTGTGGGTTGAGTGTGTGTGTGTTGAGTGTGTGTGTTGAGTGTGGGTTGAGTGTGTGTGTTGAGTGTGTGTTGAGTGTGTGGGTTAAGTGTGTGTGTGTTGAGTGTGGGTTGAGTGTATGTGTGTTGAGTATGTGTGTGTGTGTTGAGTGTGTGTGTGTTGAGTGTGTGTTGAGTGTGTGTTGAGTGTGTGTGGGTTGAGTGTGTGTGTGTTGAGTGTGGGTTGAGTGTGTGTGTTGAGTGTGTGTTGAGTGTGTGGGTTGAGTGTGTGTGTGTTGAGTGTGTGTGTTAAGTGTGTGTGTGTTGAGGCTGGGTTGAGTGTGTGTGTGTGTTGAGTGTGTGTGTGTTGAGTGTGTGTGTGTGTTGAGTGTGGGTTGAGTGTGTGTGTTGAGTGTGGGTTGAGTGTGTGGGTTGAGTGTGTGTGTGTTGAGTGTGGGTTGAGTGTGTGTGTTGAGTATGTGTGTGTGTTGAGTGTGTGTGTTGAGTGTGTGTGTGTTGAGTGTGTGGGTTGAGTGTGTGTGTGTGTTGAGTGTGTGGGTTGAGTGTGTGTGTGTTGAGTGTGGGTTGAGTGTGTGTGTGTTGAGTGTGGGTTGAGTGTGTGTGTTGAGTGTGTGTGTTAAGTGTGTGTGTGTGTTGAGGCTCGGTTGAGTGTGTGTGTGTTGAGTGTGTGTGTTAAGTGTGTGTGTGTTGAGTGTGGGTTGAGTGTGTGTGTGTTGAGTGTGTGTTGAGTGTGTGGGTTGAGTGTGTGTGTGTTGAGTGTGTGTTGAGTGTGTGGGTTGAGTGTGTGTGTGTTGAGTGTGGGTTGAGTGTGTGTGTGTTGAGTGTGTGTTGAGTGTGTGGGTTGAGTGTGTGTGTGTTGAGTGTGGGTTGAGTGTGTGTGTTGAGTGTGTGTTGAGTGTGTGTGTGTTGAGGGTGGGTTGAGTGTGTGTGTGTTGAGTGTGTGTGTTAAGTGTGTGTGTGTTGAGTGTGGGTTGAGTGTGTGTGTGTTGTGTGTGTGTTGAGTGTGTGTTGAATGTATGTGTGTTGAGTGTGTGTGTTAAGTGTGTGTGTTGAGTGTGTGTGTGTGTTTAGTGTTAAATGTGTGTGTGTGGGTTGAGTGTGTGTGTGTGTTAAATGTGTGTGTGTGGGTTGAGTGTGTGTGTGTGTGTGTGTTGAGACCCAGCAGGTGATAATTTAGTTAAAACGACCTTAAATTCAATGAGAATAACTTCATCATCATTACAATAACCAGAGTAACTCACCCTGGTGTGTGTGTGTGTGTGTGTGTGTGTGTGTGTGTGTGTGTGTGTGTTATATATCACAAGGTCACAGCGTGGTCACTGACCTCCCAGTTGTTTACCCGGGCGCGCGGCCAGCAGTTGGTGCGCGTGTGTGCAGGAGTCCTTGGATCCGTGGTACGGCCTGGTTTAATGATCGCGCGTGATAACATGCTGTGACTCCATCCTGTGGTTCATTCACACCGCCACTGCTTTATCTGTGTGTGTGTGTGTGTGTGTGTGTGTGTGTGTGTGTGTGTGTGTGTGTGTGTGTGTGTACACCAGCGCGAGGAGAGAGAGGCGTGGAATTCAGTCAAAGGTCACCCCTCTGGTCCTGAGCTTTATAAAGAGAAGTGCAGACAGTCTCACGGCTGAGACACGGTGTGTGTGTATGTGTTACTGTATCCTGTGGGGAGTAAATAGACACCGTGTGTGTGTGTGTGTGTGTGTTGCTTTTCGGTCAGTGTGAGGAGAACAGAGCCACCGTGTGTGTGTGCGTGTGTGTGTGTGTGTGGGGGCGTGTGTGTATGTTGCTGTATCCTGTGAGGAGTAAATAGACACCGTGTGTGTGTGTGTGTGTGTGTGTGTGTGTGTTGCTTTTCGGTCCGTGTGAGGAGAACAGAGCCGCCGTGTGTGTGTGTGTGTGTGTGTGTGTGTATGTTGCTGTATCCTGTGAGGAGTACAGCACACACTGGAGACATGGAGTGTGAGTGCCAGTCCATGGACAGCTGTCGTGCTCATGCCATCTTGTTCCACATCCTCAGCGGTGAGGCGCGAGCCCCCGGGCGGAGCCCCTCCCCCCCTGCCCGCTGTCACTGTGACACACGCCGCAACGTGCGCCTGAGGTCACGCGACACCTGTCTGGCGGCCGCTAGCGTACTCGTGAGGACCATACGCTTCGTCGCGAGCCTGCCCGCATTCCAGCAGCTTCCACCGGAGGACCAGTCGGCGCTTCTGCAGCACTGCTGGGCGCCGCTCTTCATCCTGGGCCTCGCGCAGGAGCATGTGAGCTTTGAGGTGGCGCACGACCCTGTGAGCAGCATGCTGGAGAAGATCCTGCTGAACCACGAACACCAGGAGCACCAGGAGCACCAGGAGCACCGGGAGCACCGGGAGCAGCCGACACTGGGCGGAGTCCTGAACCTGAAGTCCTGTCTGAGGAAGCTGTGGAGTCTGGACCTGAGTCCCAAAGAGTACGCCTACCTGAAGGGGACCATGATCTTTAATCCAGGTGAGTACACACACACTCACACACTCACACAGACACAAACCTGGAGGCGTATAATGATGTTCGGGTCTGTGTGTGTGTGTGTGTGTGTGTTTAGACGTACCTGGCTTGCAGGTGGCACCGTTTGTTGATGGTCTTCAGCGCGAGGCTCAGCGCGCTCTCAGGGAGGTGCTGTTTCTCCTGCACTCAGGTGATGGAGGGAGGTTTGGGCGTGTCCTCCTCGCCGTGTCCTCGCTGCAGAGTGTCACACCCGAGCTCATCACCGAACTCTTCTTCAGACCCATCATTGGCTCCGCCCACCTTGGCCACCTCATCACCGACATGCTGTTCACCAGGTAGAGACACACAGAGGATCAGCCACAACAGACCTGGGATCTCACAGGATCACCTGAGAGAGCATCCTGTAACGTCCTGTAGTATTACTCCGCCCTGTCTGACTCCGCCCTGTCTGACTCCGCCCTGTCTGACTCCGCCCTGTCTGACTCCGCCCTGATGATTCTCTACACCCTGAGCATCACCGCATGGTTTTGTACACTGAGTATAGTGATGTAATAAGCAGGTGATTACTAAGGGATCACACGGTCCTCAATAATTATTACATAGGACGTCACATGACTGGCCCTGCACACTGTCTCGCCCCACCAGCAGATCAGTGTAACAGCAGGACTGTACTAGGTGCACTGCAGCGTTCAGACTGACTCCCCGTCACATCTGGTACACTCTTTCCTGTGTGTGTGTGTGTGTGAGAGAGAGACACAGAGGCTGCGCTCTGGTCTCTGTGAGACCGTTACTCAAACAAATGAGTGTTTTATTGTTTTTGTAAATGTGTTTGATGCTGCAATAAAATCTATTTTTCTACACAGGCACTGCATCGTTCTTCATTAGAGCAGAAACAAAACCATGAGGAGAGAGAAAGAGAGGGACAGACTTTTTGACTTTTAAGTTTTTGTGTCCACTTTTTTTTAAAGACAAATAGTCAATAAAATAAATAAATAAGGCAAGAGGTTGAGTAAAAATAAAAAAATAAAAATCTGAAACCATAGGTGGAAAAGGGGGAGGGGAAAAGACAAATAAAATAAATAAATAAATAAATAAAATAAATAAACTAGATAGATAAATAAAAGGGCACAACATTCATTTAGCAAATTGGGAAACGATTTGAAGTAAATTTAGTAAAAGATGAGAAGGTCAGATCGAGTCGAGTGTGTGCGGTGCTGAACTGATGTACTGTGTAATGTTTAAAAGGTACCAATAGCTACAGTAATACACATCGTATATAAAAGCAGCACATACAGAGATAAAATACAGGTAAAACGAATCTCACATTTATTTTAAAAGCTGAAGGTTAAGCTTTTCTCTGGCCGCTTTGTACAGGGACCTCCAGCGTCCTCGTGGGGACGAGCCTGGCGTCAGACACTCTGACCACCGTGAGTCCCTCACTCCAGCCAACGAGCCTCTGGGCAGCACCTCACACACGTCCCGTACAGCGCTTTCTTTGAGGCGTCTCCAACGTTGTTAGAACGGCTGTATTGAGGGACAGTAGGGCTCCTTCCTCTTGCTGAAGATCTTCAGCTGCTGGGCGTCTGGATAAGTGCAGCTGCTGATGCTCTCCAGGGCTTTGACCCAAAGATTCTCGGAGTTGGGACGGCAGTGCTGATGTTACCTCTCCCAAGGGTCTCTCCATTAGACCACTTGATTTTAATCCAGTTTCTGTACACGGTTGGTCTGCTGTCCTCCACGCCGTTCCATTCCTCAGATCCTTGATCTTGGTGAAGTCTTCATCTTGCTCTAAGAGTGATGTTGATGCCTGAACACCCCCCAATGAGACTGTGTCCGAGCCCCCTGCTGAATCTAGATCTTCCCCAGTGTTCTGTGTGCTTTTTTTGCCCTGTGCTCTCCAGCTCTCTCCACCTTCACTAGCCCTTTTTTCCTTGTATGACCCATCATTTAGCTTCCCACGTTTTTTGTTTACTGCCACCTGTTCACTGTCTGTTCATACTTCTCTCGTCTGCTCATCATCGGTCATTACACTGCTCTCTACAGTGGGTTGGCCTCCATCCTGCATCCCTGCACCACCAGTCTGCTCCACACTGGAGCTCTCCCCATC
>QNUK01001181.1:0-32500 GCA_013621035.1 Clarias magur | reverse complement strand
TTTGAAGACGCTGTTGTAGGTTCCTTGATGTCAGGATTTTTGCTGGTATCAGTGGGTTACTGAACAGGGGCTCTTGGTTTACGCCGAGGCATGGTTGTTCTCCCGTTCTGCTGCTTCTCAGAAGTGAAGACCACCCCTTTAAAACTGTCTGGTAAAACTTTGTTGTTTTTGATGTATTGATTTTATTTAAGTCCATTATGAATAAATGTCTGTCGTATTTTAAATCTTTGATTTTGTGAAGTAGAAGACATGCTATGTGAGTCCATGTTGCCTCATTTTCGTAAAGCAGCCTTTGTGCGGTCTGAAGACGGAAGGTTTTTATTCGGCTTGGTAGGTCGATCAGGCCCTGGCCTCCCTCCTGTATTGGCAGGTAGAGAACTGGTGCCCGTGTCCAGTGCTGCCCATTCCAGAAGAAGTCCACTATCCTTCTCTGAATCTCTCTGACTGTTGTTTCTGGTGGTTCCAGGGCTGTGAACTTATGCCACAGCTTCGAGGCAACCAAATTGTTGGCGACCAGTACTCTCCCCCTGCAGGACAGTTGGGGCAGGACCCAAGTCCATTTTGACAACTTTGCACTTACCTTCTCCACCAAGCCCTGCCAGTTTTTCTGCAAGTATTCCTCGTCCCCTAGGTAGACTCCCAGGTATTTAATACCTGTTCTTCCCCATTGCATTTTTTCTGGAAGTTTGGGAACTTGCTTTCCTTCCCACTGACCTGCAATATAGCTTTCACATTTGCCCCAGTTAACACGTGCAGAGGATGCAGCCTGGTACATTCTTAGACTACTGGAGAGGACACGAATGTCCTCCTGTTTAGTGATAAAAACCAGTACATCATCTGCGTAAGCTGATGCCACTACTTTGTTTGGAATGCCACACTCTGATAACCCGCTCATGTTTCTCCTTAGCTGATATAAAAATGGTTCAATCGCCAGGCTGTATAGTTGCCCTGACAGTGGGCACCCTTGTCTGATCCCTCGTTGTATTTTAAAGGGACAACTAAGTCCTCCTCCAACTTTAAGCATGACACAAGCATCTGTGTATAAAAGTTTGATCCATGCTATAAACTTTGTTCCCATCCCAAAAGCATTTAATGTATTAAAAAGATAGGTGTGGTCCACTCTATCAAAGGCTTTTTCTTGGTCTATAGATAAAAACCCAAGGTCATAAGAATTCATTTTACACAAGTCTATCATATCACGTACAGTAAAAATATTGTCCATTATTGTGCGTCCAGGTATGCAATAAGTTTGACTTGTGTGTATTATTTCGCTTATGTATTATTTTAGTCTGTTTGATAAAACCTTCGATAATATTTTATAGTCTGTACATAAAAGAGCAAAAGGTCTCCAGTTCTTTAAAACGCCCAAGTCCCCCTTTTTTGGGAGCAAAGATAAAACCGCCCGTGTGCAGCTTGTAGGTAGTCTTCCATTGTTTATAGACCAGTTAAAAACCTCGTGCAAATCTGCTCCCAACGTTTCCCAAAACTGTTTATAAAATTCGGCTGGGATTCCATCAATGCCCGGTGCTCGTCCGGTGGATAGCTGCTGTACTGCAGTAGTTAGTTCCTGAAGTTCAATGTCCGTGTCTAAGGCCTCCTTTTGCTCCTCTGTTAGCTTTGGTAGTTCCTTTGTTATTTCCTCTCTGTGTTTTGGATCAGTAGGCTCCTCGTGGTATAGGTTCTTGTAATAGTCCACTGCGATGGCTCTCATTTCTTCACGAGATGTAGTTGTGCTGCCATCAGGACGTTTTAAGTCCAGCATTTGGTTTTGTCGTCGGGTTTTCCGTTCCAGGTTAAAAAAGTAGGTGGTTGGGGCATCAATGTCTTTGATATTGGAGATCTGTGATTTTATAAGGGCTCCTTTGGCCTGCTCGTGTAGATAAGAGCTTAGTGTCTTCTTTTTTGTTTCTAAGGAGTTCCTTTTTTCCTTTTCATTTTTCTCCAGTACTGCATTCTCTAGGGCTCGTATCTCCCTTTCTAATTCTTCAACTGCGCCTTTTTTTATTGCGTTTGTGTGTGCTGTATATTGCTGGCAAAAAGTTTTAATTTGTGCTTTCCCCACCTCCCACCATGTGCCTAAGGATGCGAAGTCCCCTTTCCTTCTTCTCCATTCTTCCCAAAAGATTAAAAATTTAAAACAGAAATGTTGATCTTGAAGAAGTTTTAGGTTAAAACGCCAGTAAAATCGAGGTTTTGCTTTGTCAGACAATATAAAATCTATTGTGACCATGTGATGATCTGAAAACCCGCTGGGGTGAATGGAGCTCTTCAAGATTTTGTTTCTGTCCATTTCTGTGATGTAAAATCTGTCCAGTCTTGCAGCACTTATTCTTGTGTCAGTGGTTTTAATCCATGTGTATTGTTTTATTCCCTGGTTCTTTTCTCTCCAGGGATCTATGAGTCCACATGTTTTGATTATGTCACTTAGAACCTCAGCAGATTGAAAGTGTGGTTCTTCTGTGTTCCTATCTGCTGTAAAGTCTAAGGTGCAGTTCCAGTCTCCGCCCATGACTACAATGTGGTTACTACCATGTTGTGTGATTACGTCTCTTATTTTATAAAATGTGTTCACCCTCTCACTTCCTTTGTTTGAGGCATAAATGTTCATAAATGAGAAATTAAGCCCTTCGATTTCAGCTTGTACTATTAGAACACGGCCCTGTTCTACCTCAATGCTTTCAGTGACGTTTGCTTTTACTCTTTTTGAAATTAAGATTGCTACCCCTGCGCTGAAATTTGTCCCGTGACTAAAGTAGATTGGGTCTTCCCACTTCATCCCCCATTCTATAATGTTTTCTTTGTCACTATGTGTTTCTTGTAGAAAAGCAACGTCTATATTCTCCTGTTTAATGAGTTCTATGACTACAGCCTGTCTTTTTCTATCCCTGCCCCCGTTAATGTTTAAAGTACCTACTCTTAGCTTTTCCATGTAAAAGAGAGGTAAGAGGGAAAAAAAGCATGTGAAGACAGCTGTAGACAGAAAGGAAACACCCCTGTGATGTGACTTATTCATTTTTCAAGTTTTTTCTAAGAGTCTTTCTTTTTTCTCCTTTCGTAGCTTCGTCGCCATTTTCGCCAGGCGAAACCACTTTTTTTTGCTTAGTTGTGCTAAAGTGGTAGTTTTTTGTACTTTTTCTATTGAGACCAGAAATTTGTCTGTATCTGAGAAGTAGTCAGATACTTCTATAGAGTCTCGATATGTTGTATCGACAAAGTTATTGATTTCTTCTAGTGTGTACATTTCAGTGGTTATGCTGTTCTTCTTTCTCTTCTTTGCAGTAACATTGTTCTCTGCCTTTTCTTCTCCAGACTCATTGTCTTCATCGTCCTCATCGTCCATGTCTGTATCTGTTAGCTCCAAATCAGGTTCACCATCCATGCTAGCTTCTTCTGTGGCACTTCTGGGCTTCTCTTGAAATGTTTTTTCATTGTTTTTCTTACTGTCAGGCTTTTCCAGAGTTCTATCTGCATTTTCTTTAGTTGTGTTTATTTCAGTTTTTTTGACATTGCTATTATTTCTTTTTTTCCTTTTATTATCCGTATTACTTACTGCTGGACCCGTTTGTTCTGTTTCCACACCGTTGTTTTCTGTTGTTACATTCTTACTTTCCACCAGTGCGGCTCCACCTTCATTCCCCTCCATCACATCACTGCTCTGAGTTTCCATCTCAACACCGTCCTCATCTACACTGTGCTCCATCCTTGGAGTCTCACTGACCCCCCCTGCCTGCCCCGCCACCCCACTGATCCCAGCACTGCTCTGTGTTACACACACATGTTCACCCTGACTGACCCCCCCTGCCTGCGCCGCCACCCCACTGATCCCAGAACTGCTCTGAGTAACACACACATGTTCACCCTGACTGACCCCCCCTGTCTGCCCCACCTCACCACTGATCCCAGCACTGCTCTGAGTTACACACACATGTTCACCCTGACTGACCCCCCCTGCCTGCCCCACCTCACCACTGATCCCAGAACTGCTCTGAGTTACACACACATGTTCACCCTGACTGACCCCCCCTGTCTGCCCCACCTCACCACTGATCCCAGCACTGCTCTGTGTTACACACACATGTTCACCCTGACTGACCCCCCCTGTCTGCCCCACCTCACCACTGATCCCAGCACTGCTCTGTGTTACACACACATGTTCACCCTGACTGACCCCCCCTGTCTGCCCCACCTCACCACTGATCCCAGCACTGCTCTCAGTAACACACACATGTTCACCCTGACTGATCCCCCCTGTCTGCCCCACCTCACCACTGATCCCAGCACTGCTCTGAGTTACACACACATGTTCACCCCGACTGACCCCCCCTGTCTGCCCCACCTCACCACTGATCCCAGCACTGCTCTGTGTTACACACACATGTTCACCCTGACTGACCCCCCCTGTCTGCCCCACCTCACCACTGATCCCAGCACTGCTCTGAGTTACACACACATGTTCACCCTGACTGACCCCCCCTGTCTGCCCCACCTCACCACTGATCCCAGAACTGCTCTCAGTAACACACACATGCTCACCCTGACTGACCCCCCTGTCTGCCCCACCTCACCACTGATCCCAGCACTGCTCTGTGTTACACACACATGTTCACCCTGACTGACCCCCCCTGTCTGCCCCACCTCACCACTGATCCCAGCACTGCTCTGTGTTACACACACATGTTCACCCTGACTGACCCCCCCTGTCTGCCCCACCTCACCACTGATCCCAGCACTGCTCTGTGTTACACACACATGTTCACCCTGACTGACCCCCCCTGTCTGCCCCACCTCACCACTGATCCCAGCACTGCTCTGTGTTACACACACATGTTCACCCTGACTGACCCCCCCTGTCTGCCCCACCTCACCACTGATCCCAGCACTGCTCTGTGTTAACCACACATGTTCACCCTGACTGGACCCCCCCTCGTCGCCCCCACCTCACCACTGATCCCAGCACCTGCTCTCGTTTACACACACGATCGTTTTCACCCTGACTGACCCCCTGTCTGCCCACCTCCACCACTGATCCCAGCACTGCTCTCAGTAACAGACACAGGTTCACCCTGACTGACCCCCCCTGTCTGCCCCACCTCACCACTGATCCCAGCACTGCTCTGTGTTACACACGCATGTTCACCCTGACTGACCCCCCTGTCTGCTCCACCACCCACTGATCCCAGAACTGCTCTGAGTTACACACACACATGTTCACCCTGACTGACCCCCCCTGTCTGCCCCACCTCACCACTGATCCCAGCACTGCTCTCAGTAACACACACATGTTCACCCTGACTGGCCCCCCCTTGTCTGCCCCACCTCACCACTGATCCAGCACCTGCTCATGAGTTACCACACAACGGTTCCCTGACTGACCCCCACCTGTCTGCCCACCTCACCACTGATCCCAGCACTGCTCTGTGTTACAACACATGTTCACCCTGACTGACCCCCCTGTCTGCCCCAACCTTCACCACTGATCCCAGCACTGCCCTGTGTTACACACACATGTTCACCCTGATGACCCCCCCTGTCTGCCCCACCTCACCACTGATCCCAGCACTGCTCTGTGTTACACACACATGTTCACCCTGACTGACCCCCCTGTCTGCCCCACCTCACCACTGATCCCAGCACTGCTCTCAGTAACAGACACAGGTTCACCCTGACTGACCCCCCCTGTCTCCCCCACCTCACCACTGATCCCAGAACTGCTCTGTGTTACACACACATGTTCACCCTGACTGACCCCCCTGTCTGCCCCACCTCACCACTGATCCCAGAACTGCTCTCAGTAACACACACATGTTCACCCTGACTGACCCCCCTGTCTGCTCCACCACCCACTGATCCCAGAACTGCTCTGAGTTACACACACATGTTCACCCTGACTGACCCCCCCCTGTCTGCTCCACCACCCACTGATCCCAGAACTGCTCTGAGTTACACACACATGTTCACCCTGACTGACCCCCCCTGTCTGCCCCACCTCACCACTGATCCCAGCACTGCTCTGTGTTACTCACACATGTTCACCCTGACTGACCCCCCCTGTCTGCCCCACCTCACCACTGATCCCAGCACTGCTCTGTGTTACACACACATGTTCACCCTGACTGACCCCCCCTGTCTGCCCCACCTCACCACTGATCCCAGCACTGCTCTGTGTTACACACTCTGCAGCGGCAGCAGCTCGAGCATTGGCCACGCCCCCTGCACGAGCCCCGGACTGTGCTGCCCTCTCCTCCCGCACACACACACCGCTCGGTCCTGCCTCTGCTGCCTCTGCACTGTCCTGTGTCCTGTGTCCTGTGTGGACAGAGCACCCTTTTGTGTCCTATGTCTCCACACTCCAAACACCTCATGTTCCCGGTGCTCGCGTACAACATGTAAGATTTCCCCTCGTGCGCGACTCTGAAGGAAATCTCTAGACTGGGTTCCTTCAGGAACATCAGCACGCGCCGCCTGAACGACACGACGTGCCTCAGCTCCGGGTGTCTGCAGTTTAACGGCACCGGTTTAATGCCGCTCGCTAACTTCCCGAAGCGGGAGAGCTCGCGCTCGATGTCCTCGTTCGCTATGAACGGCGGCACGTTAGAAATCGTTACGGCGCTCGCGGCGGAGGCCAGCGGTGTGAAGGGAAAGAAACTTCCACTTACCGCGACTCCGTGTTCAATCAGTCGGTCCACGAGATGTTTTTCCTTAAGAAACACGACTACGGCCTTGTTCATCCGCGACGCCGACATTATATTAGCGAATCCCACTCGCGCGCCCGCGGCCACCAGGACCTGCTCCACCGTGACCTCGGGACTCGCCTCACAGCGCGCGCCGTGTCGGAGTGAGAGCGGCTGGGCGCCGGCACTCGGCCCTGCCGCCATCTCACCCCACCGGGCCTTTTCCCCCACACACACAGGGGCTCGCTCAATTTTAATTAATATAGGATTTATATATATGGGATTTCTCCCTTTTTTTTTCCTTTTTTTGTTTTTGTATTTTTTTTTTATTTTTTTTTTTAACCCCCCTCCCCTTATACACACACACACATATATATCTATCTATATATATATATAGTATACTGTGTTCCACCAAAAGACAAGAGAAAAAGGAAAAGAAAAAAAGAGTTTAAACAGTCGCTCTCACACCCCACGCACCGCTCTCACACCGACTCCCAGCATGCACCAGAGAGAGAGAGAGAGAGAGAGAGACAGAGAGAGAGAGAGAGAGAGAGACAGAGAGAGAGAGAGAGAGAGAGAGAGAGAGAGAGAGAGAGAGAGAGAGAGAGAGAGAGAGACAGGGAGAGAGAGAGACAGGGAGAGAGAGAGAGAGAGACAGGGAGAGAGAGAGAGAGAGAGAGAGAGAGAGAGAGACAGGGAGAGAGAGAGAGAGGAGAGAGAGAGAGAGAGAGAGAGAGAGAGAGACAGAGAGAGAGAGAGAGAGAGAGAGACAGAGAGAGAGAGAGAGAGAGAGAGAGAGAGAGAGAGAGAGAGAGAGAGAGAGAGAGAGAGAGAGAGAGACAGAGAGAGAGAGAGAGAGACAGAGAGAGACAGAGAGAGAGACAGAGAGAGAGAGAGAGAGAGAGAGGGAGAGGGAGAGAGACAGAGAGAGAGAGGGAGAGAGAGAGAGAGAGACAGAGAGAGGGAGAGAGACAGAGAGAGAGGGAGACAGAGAGAGAGAGAGAGAGAGAGAGAGAGAGAGAGAGAGAGAGAGAGAGAGAGAGAGAGAGAGAGAGAGACAGAGAGAGAGAGAGACAGAGAGAGAGGGAGACAGAGAGAGAGAGCAGAAGAGAAGATAACAGTTAGATAACAGTCAGGTCTGGTCACAGTCAACATGTATAAGGTGAATGTATATTAGTGCAAAGTGCAAGCAGGGACTCCGGCAGGACTAACTATAACAGCATCACTAAAAGGGAGGAGCCAGAAGGAAACGCAGACATGAGGGGGAACTGAGATGTAAAGCAATGAGAGTGGGGAAGACAGCATCTTGACTCAGACATGTTGGAAAACCTATAGTGCAAACAGCACATCTGGATGTGTACTACAGTACGTAATGTTTATTTATTATGCTATTATGCCTGGTGCCACTCTTATTTCTTTGCAGCATGAGATTGCGTCGGTGCAGATGTTTGATCATCTGGTGAAGGAGAATAACCTGTGGCCTGTGATGGAGGAATTCGAGCTCTCTCCCACCGACCTCAACTTTATCAAAGAGCAGATCGCAGGACCACTGGACCCTGCTTCCTCACAAACTACAGTAGAGATCATTATTATTATTATTATTATTATTATTATTATTATTTACTGTATAAAATGAAGCCTTGCAGCTCACCTGATTTTATTACTTTTCCTTCCATTAGAATCAGGACAAAAGCAGACGGGAGAAAAAGGAATTCTTGTATGAGATTGTTGCAAATAGGAGGACCGGTATTGATGTGGATAAGTGGGATTATTTTGCCAGGTGATCAGGTCTATCATTAAGACTTTGTGTCAGGTGATCAGGTCTATCATTAAGACTTTGTGTCAGGTGATCAGGTCTATCATTAAGACTTTGTGTCAGGTGATCAGGTCTATCATTAAGACTTTGTGTCAGGTGATCAGGTCTATCATTAAGACTTTGTGTCAGGTGATCAGGTCTATCATTAAGACTTTGTGTCATTTGTAAGATACATTGAAATCATTGCATGCATGTAGTACTGTAAGGTAAAAATATGGTTTCATTCAATTTCTTTATTTTTTTGTTTTTGATGATTGAACATAAACATGGAAAGACTTTCTGCTCAGTCTGTACTAAAAACTTTGCTATTAAATAAAGCCTTTCTAGACATATGTACTATCTATAAAGCACTGTCATTTGCATTAATATGCATTGTGATTCCACCTGAACAGAGACTCATATCACCTGGGCATCCAGAACAGCTCAGACCACGAGCGTTTCCTCAAATTCACTCGAGTGTGTGAAGTTAATGGGAAGAGGCTTATCTGTGCCAGAGACAAGGTACGCTCCTTAACCACGATGCACCTGGGTATTCATCCTGATCACACAAACATCATCCCTGACTAGAGTTTAAATAATGTAAGAATTAAGTCTGGTGTCTAAATATCTAAAATGATCATAGCATGCAGCCATTAGCTTTCATTACATGTTAACATACATTAGCCTCTTAGTTCCAGGAGGAAACCTGATTGTTTTATGAGAGCAGAAATCTACTTTAAGTAGCTAAGTGAAGGTTAACAAAAACTGATTAAATGGGTAATTTAAAACATTTCAGTATTTTTTACTTTGTAAAATCTGAGAGCCGTCAGAAGGATTGCTATTAAATTATTTATTAACTGCACATTATTATTATTATTATTATTATTAATTAATTAATGCATGTCCTCTTTTTCTACAGGAAGCCCACAATTTATATGAAATGTTTCACGCGAGACACTCCATACACCGCCGAGCCTGTCAGCACAAAGTGACCAACATCATCCAGGAGATGTACGTATTGTTAGCAGAGATACCAGAATGATACCATCATTCATCTGTTCTCCAGATATATCCAGCCTGTAGTGAGGTGTGCAAGGAGAAAGATCATCTCCAGTAAGGGAACCAGCAGGTCTGGTATGGTGGTTATTAGTGTCACAGTCAGGGATGTGAACAGACATTTTGACATTTTGGGATGTGTGCAATCATGTTGATACACATTTTTACTAATACACTGTACAATTATAGTGACTAGAGGTCTCGTTGGTGAAAAGAGAATGATGTTTGTTATTTTAAGACAAATAAAGAAGGCAAACAAGACAGATAATCTCTAAGTAAAAGCAAATCAAAACAAGAATCTTTACAGGGAAATATGCACTAAACTTTACCGACATTACTAAGTAAATTAACAGATGCAAGACAACATAAAGGAACTAAAACAAGCTATTTATAATAAAACTAATGACCAACTTGGTTCAGGTGTACCAAAGCGAAACGTAAGAAAACTACAAACAAAAAGGTCTTTGGGCGCTTTGGCTCCCTCTAGGGGTTATCCCTGACACCTGACCAGTGATACTTTGGTATTCACAATAAAACCTAAGAGTATGGTGTAAGTATGAAGTAAGTCTGTCGAAGTTCTTCATACACTAAATGTTTTTCATCCTGTAGCTTTAACAGGCCTCAAGAAGACAATTCATTGAGTTGATCATTATTTCTGCCAAAAAAAGCACTTCCCTAAGATGCCCAAAGTGTTTGGGCATGATCTTTGAACCAGAGCATTGACCAGATATGTTGTAGGGTAACAATCGGGGGGGGCTTTGTGGATGATACAGAACCCCTGAAGGCTGCTGGTGCTCCATGTGCTTGAGATCTAAGTTTCCTAAATGTCATCTTTGCTACTAAACCCAGTTTATGCATGTACCTTTGTACTGATATATTGTCTTAACCCTGTCTGGGAACTCTTACATTATTTATGACATCATACCACTATGTACAGTACAGAGCAAAAGTTTGGACACACCTTCTCATTCAAAGAGGTTGAGTTTGTATTATGGCAAGAAAAAAGCAGCAGCTAAGTGAAGAAAAACGAGCGGCCGTCATTACTTTAAGAAATGAAGGTCAGTCAGTTGGAAAAATTAGGAAAACTTTGAAAGTGTCCCCAAGTTCAGTCACAAAAAGCATCAAGCGCTACAAAGAAACCGGCTGACATGCGGACCGGCCCAGGAAAGGAAGACCGAGAGTCGCCTCTGCTGCGGAGGAGAAGTTCATCCGAGTCACCAGCCTCAGAAATGGCAGGTTAACAGCAGCTCAGATCAGAGAGCAGGTCAATGCCACACAGAGTTCTAGCAGCAGACACGTCTCTAGAACAACTGTTAAGAGGAGACTGTGTGAATCAGACCTTCATGCTAGAAGATCTGCTAGGAAACCACTGCTAAGGACAGGCAACAAGCAGAAGAGACGCGTTTGGGCTGAAGAACACAAGAAAGAACACAAGAAAGAAAACTCGCTGAATGAGAAGGGGTGGCCAAACTTTTGCTCTGTACTGCATATGTAATGGTACATATAAATGTAATGGTCATATAGCTGGTAGCTAAACTATAAAATCTACAACATTGTAGGATAGCAGAGGCCTTGGTGAAGGCGGATCCTTACATTCTCATTGAGGGATCCAATGGAATGTTGTACAAAATGTCGGAGGCCATAGATGACATGGAGGCCTTCACCAAGCTCACAGGTCAGCAAATTAGCCATTAACATGCATGTTCTGATTATCAATTACAAACCTAATTAAATTATATGCATTATTCAATCAAGAGTAAGTCTTTTAAAAATCTAAGCCATATCTGTAGAGTAACTGTGAGTTATTTGAGATGATAACAAATAATTCCATCATGATATAAGTGGTGATGTATTTGAAAGTAGTGCCAAATGAAAGTTATAACTTTTTCAGCATAATGTCCTCGTTACCCCTCCACAGATCATGTTTTTGAGAAGATCCTGTACTCCTCTGATCCAAAGTTATCTGAAGCCCAGACCATCCTGAAGAACATCGTCTCCAGACGCTTGTACAAGTTTGTGGGACAGACAACACCTGAAACTGACCTTAACGTGTCAAAGGTCATAACCTTTGCTTATATGTTTCCTATTATCAGTACAATCACAAAGGGCTCTTTCCCAAAATCTAGTGTGTAATAACACCTCCATGTTCATGGGCTAACAGGCTAATCAGTGGGTAGCACAGAAGAATATCACACTATGTTATGCACTTTTTAAACACTATGTTATTACTATGTTAGCATTACTATGTTAGCATTTACCCTTATGTGATAATTAGCAATGGCTAAAATGGAAAAAGACAGAAATTTCCCAAATATTAACTAAAATTAGATTAGAGAATATTATTTGAAAAATTGCCCAATGTCATTCATTTTACATTTTCTACTGCATTCCTCATTCCTCTCACCGAACTAACATGGTGCATTCTAATGAGACTTGATGAGGGTATTGATGCGATCTTAGCGTGTGAAGTGGGATGAGGTTTACCCATAACAGTTCGTGCAGGGTATGCTAAAAAAACATTCAGTAAATCAGTAGGAGTAAACATAATATCTAACTGTGGTAAACCGTCTTTCTATTTATTTATTTATTTATTTATTTAATAAAAAAATTAATTATATTTACTTTTTTCTTTTATTTTAGGAAGAGCTGGCCAAAGAGTTGGCTGATTCTAAACCTGATGACATTGAGGTTGACCTGACACCTGAGGATTTCATTATCACCGTATGGAAATTCACATTTAAAAAAAATTCTTTACACTTTAAGAATGATAATTTGAGGAATTTTTGGATTTACTATTATCATCTGGCAGGTGTTTGGAATAGATTATGGCAAGAAAGAGAAAAACCCCATCGATGATGTCTACTTTTACAGCAAGAAGGACCCCAATAAGGCCTTTCAGATCCTTAAAGAGGAGGTAAAAAAAAAAAAAAAAAAAGATTACCCTTTACACAAACATCTAGTGGGTTACATTAAAAAAAAATAATAATAAAAAACTGTACGGTCTACTTTTAAAGCTTTTACCAAAAGCCAGTTTGCTTTTACTGACATGACACTTCAGTTCGCCAAATTCTGTTGTGTTTCATGTATATTTTTTAGTCTGATTGAATGATGCTACAAGCTTGGCACACCTTCCTTTTGGGAGTTTCATTCTACTTGGCAAAATTGTTCAAGCTCCACTATGATGGATGTTCAATATTGGTGCTCATCCATTTCCATGTCTCTCCATGTGGCGTATGGTGTAAAGCAGCGCTGTCCAAATCCAGTCCTGGAGGGCCAGTGACCAGCACAGTTTGTAATTCACCAACACCTAAACACACCCACTGAACCTAGTCATTAACAGATTAGTTAAATCAGCTGTGTTTGAGAAGAAGAAGCACCAAACTGTGTTGCACACTGGCCCTCCAGGACTGGATTTGGACACCCCTGGTGTAAAGCAATAGCCAAGTTCTTAACTTCTTACTCATGTTCCAGGATTACATTTAGTGGACTCAGTGTCCTGAGCGTATGTGTTTGAACACAAGATCTTAAGATGTAGTTCATGGGTCAAGGTTTCTTGGTTCAATTTTTCAGGATTAAGCTATTAGACTACAGTTTTCAGACTTCAGTGCCTTTGATGTGTGTTCTGCAGGTGTCCAAACTGCTGCCTCAAACGTTTTCTGAGAAGCACATCAGAGTTTACTGCAGACAAGCAGAAAAACTGGAAGTCGCAAAGAAATATTTTAAGCAGTGGTGTGACAAAAATACCTCCAAACCCCAGGTACCACTCATCTCCTGCACTGTGTGTGTGTGGTGTGTGTGTGTGTGTGTGGTGTGTGTGTGTGTGTGTGTGTGTGTGTGTGTGTGTGTGTGTGTGTGTGTGTGTGTGTGTTGGGTGTTAAAGTTAGTATTGTGATGACTGTCTGACCTGTAAGAATGTAAGCAAAGGGGTTGTGAGCAGTTGTGTCTTGAAGACCATATAGCTAGCATGAACTAGCCTGAAAGAAGACCTCCTAAGCCTCACTCCTGAGGAAGTGTTTTCACTTAGTGGCTTAAAGACCTTTTAGCATAGTGTAGGTGACAATACAATGTTGTGTGTGTTTTGTGTAGGATGCTGATATTGTGGCTCCAGAATCAACTCCTCTAAAGTGAACACCTGATAAATCTGGGGGCAGTGATGAAGATGAAGAAGCAGAAGTCCAAAAAGACAGAGAAGAGGCGAAAAAAATCTCTTTGGTTCTCCAAGATGACAACAACATTGAAGTGTCATTGACAAAGCTGCTCACATTTTAATCAGAGGCTACTATATCACATTGTCTCATATCATATTAGTGATTCAGGGTTCAAATATCAAGTTGTTCCTTTAGGAATAGAAATCGTGTGGAGGCATCTTTCCTTTATAGGTTAGGGTTAAATTTCTGTGTTATTCTGTCTGGATTATAAACCTGTACTCAGCCAAGTTGTGGTAGGTCTATTTACTCATGGTTTGACTAACCACTTTTAAGCAAGTTCACAATCACTATATTATTGCAGGTGGACATATGAGTAATTTAGCATGCATTAAGCTTTCATTTGATTTTGTGTGTTTGTGTATTTTCTTTCTGTTTTACTTTCACTTTCTTGTGTCACAGATTTATCTACCTGCCCTTGAACATTCTTATTTAGTGTACTTGGTGATGTGCTGAAGTTAAAGCTGCTTAAAGCTAATAAATTCTTAGGGTTGATTGAATTCAATGTGAGTCCTTATTGCTTTACTAGATACGCACATTGAACACTGATGTATAATTAATCAATATAACACTCAAGGTCATGCTGTTGTATTCAACACAGCTGTGATGTGGTCGAAGGCACAAGGGCTTAGCTTGAGTACAAAAGATATCCCAGCCGTGCTGATAATCAGTTCAACAGCACAACCTCGAGTGTGATATTGCTTTTATAAAACAGTTCCACAAACACCATTTATTGTTAAGAAATTATCATTTGTTTCTTTATTTAACCAGTTATTTTGCTCTGCCCACTCATATCCTGCCATGCCTGGTGGAACTAATTAATCGCGAGTGGCGGAGAGATCGACAGTTGGCGAGTGACAGTTAGTGTAATTAACAGCTGTAAAAGTAGTTTTAAACTCTTAGGCAAAAGGTGAGGAGAATAAACCATAGAGGTGATGGACAGTCCGGAGAAACTGAGATTTACTTTATATTTCCACTTATACCACTTTAGAATATCATCTCTGTTAACTTCCAGGTACCAGGATTTAATCACAAATATGATGGCCAGATTTGGTCTTCAGGACCAGGTCTTTCCTAACCCTAGAAGGTGAAAATAACAAAGGCAGAGTAGAGGACTAAGTGGTGGAAGTTGAAAAAGGAAGAATGCTGAGTAGTTTTCAGGGAGGAGTTGAGACAGGCTCTGGGTTGTCAGAAGGTGCTTCCGGTTGACTGGACAACTACAGCTAAGGTGATCAGGGAGACAGGTAAGAGGATACTTGGTGCATCATAAGGAAAGGGATGAGTGGACAAGGAGACTTGGTGGTGGAATGAGGAAGTTCAGGAGTGTATACAGAAAAAGAGGCTAGCTAAAAAGAAGTTGGTCCCTCTGAGGACTGAAGAACATAGACAGGGGTACAGGGAGATGCAACATAAGGTGAAGGTAGAGGTAGCAAACGCCAAACAAAGAGCACGTGAGGACTTGTATGCTAGGGACAGTAAGGAGGGAGAGGTGGATCTGTACAGGTTGGCGAGGCAAAGAGATAGAGATGAGAAGGATGTGCAGCATGTTAGAGTGATTAAAGATAGGGACAGACAGGAGAGAGGACATACATTTGCATTCTCCTGATTAAACAAAAGCATTCTAGCAGGCAAGAGCCATTTGGATGTAAACTCGTCTGGGTACAGGATATAGAAGGTGTTACCACAGAATGCGTAAGGAAGCACAGTGAGGGGTCTGTTCTCAGGGCACAGGAATCTTCTTATTATATTACAATGCCTTACAATATTATAAAACCTTACAGTAACCATGGTTTTGAGAAAGGCTCTAGTTTGGTTATGTGTATGTTTCATGTGTTCATGGTTCGAGTATGTGCGGTTAGTGTGTCTCTTGTTATGTAAGTACTGCTCTGTGTGTCTCCAGTGTTTGTTTGTCTCTTCTTTCGCTCCTTGTGTGTTTAGTTATCTGTATGTTTAGCCACATGGGTGCTTAGCCACTAGTAGGCTTTAGCCTCCAGTAGGATTAGCCGCCAGCAGGCTTAGCCTCCAGTAGTTTTAGCCTCTGGTAGGATTGGCCACTAGTATGGATTAGCCTCATGTGTGCTTAACCTCTTGTGTGGTCGTTTCCCCCCTGTAGGTACAGCTACTAATCTGGTTAGATACTAACCCTATTAGTTACTAGGAAGGTCATCTTCCACTTCCTACAAGAACTAATGACTAACTAATGACTAACCCGTCCCGCCTCTAGACTCTCCCGTCTCTAGTCTTGCACTGTCTCTAGTCTCTCCTGGTCTTTAGTCTTGTCCCTGTTCTCGTCTGGTCTCTTTTCTTGTCTCTGTTTAGTTCCAGCTCCATGTCTCTTTGTGTCACATGCTAAGCCTGTGTAAGCTCTAAGCCTGTGTGTTTTACTAAGGAGCCCTGTGTTCCGCTTAAAAGAGCCTATTTGTTTCGCTTAAAGAGCCGATGTTCAGAGTTTGATTTATGTTTGTTTAGTTTATGGAGTATTGTTTGTTTTGTTTCTAATAAAATACTCTTTATGTTTGGAATACCCTCTGCGAGTATGCCTGCCCTTTGTAAGCCCATGGCTATCAACAACAGCCTGCAATAATACCAAGAACATGACACTGGCTAATTTGTTTAACAAGATTTTGGAGCATGAGTGGATCCCAGAGGAATGGAGGAGAAGTGTTGGTGTTCTTAAAGATTGGTGCCAATCTTTAATAACAAGAGAGATGTGCAGAGCTGTGGCAACTACAGAGGAATAAAGGTGATGAGCCATACAATGAAGCTTTGGGAAAGAGTAGTGGAAGCTAGATTAAGGGCAAAGGTGAGCATTTGTGAGGAGCAATATGGGTTCATGGCTAGAAGGAGTACAACAGATGCAGTATTTGCTTTGAAGATGCTGATGGAGAAGTACAGAGAAGGTAATAGGGAGTTGCATTATGTCTTTGTAGATTTAGAGGAAGTGAATGACAGGGTTCCGAGAGAGGAGCTGTGGTGTTGTATGAGGAAGTCTGGAGTGGCAGAGAGGTATATTAGAGCGGTGCAGGACATGTAAAAGTAAAGCCTTTATTTTGTCACATATACATTACAGCACAATGAAATTCCTTCTTCGCATATCCCAGTGTAACTGGGGTCAGAGCGCAGGGTCAGCCATGGTACAGCACCCCTGAAGCAGTTAGGGTTAAGGGCCTTGCTCAAGGGCCCAACAATGGCAACCTGGCTGAGCTTGGAATTGAACCGCCAATCTTCCGATCAGTAACTCAGTATGAGCGATGTAAGACAGTGGTGAGATGTGCTGTAGGTGTAACAGAAGAGTTCAAGGTGGAGGTGGGTCTGCATCAAGGATCATCTCTGAGCCCCTTCTTGTTTGCCATGGAAGATGCTGTCATCTTTCTCTTAAATAGGGGTTTTTCACACCTGAAAAAGGCTGGGAGCATAGTGAGAATCATGTTCTTTGACTTCTCTAGTGCTTTTAACACCATCCAACCTGCGCTTCTGAGGGATTAGCTGAAATACATGGGAGTGGACCATCGTCTGCCTTCCTGGATTCTCGATTACCTCACAAACCGACTACAGTTTGTGAGTTCTTGTGACTGTGAGTCTGAAATGATTGTCTGCCACCTTGGGGCCCCAGAGGGAACGGTCCTGGCTCCACTCCTTTTCACACTCTACACTGCAGACTTCACGTTCAGCTCAGCAACCTGTCACCTGCAGAAGTTCTCTGACGACTCTGCCATCATCGGGCTGATCACAGAGGATAATGACAGGGAGTACAGAGGACTGATTCAGAACTTTGTGGATTGGTGCCAACAGAACTGCCTCCAGCTACACGCAGGGAAGACAAAAGAACTGGTGGTGGACTTCCATAGGCACAAACACACTTCTTCTTCTTCTTTTTCACCAGTGAGCATTCAGGGAAAGGACACTGAGAGGGTGGATTCGTATAAATACCTGGGTGTTCATCTGAACAGCAAAGTTCAATAACATTTTAAACTGTGCAATATTACCCCTGTGCAATCTGTTGAAACTAGTGCAGTTTGTTTGCTTGAAAGTGCAACTATTGATTTGTTTTGTCTTTACTTTTTCTCTTATATTTATACACTGTTGTTTATTATTTGCACAATTTTTTCTTTCCTCGCTGCTGTAACAAAGAAATTTCCCCGCTGTGGGATGAATAAAGGAATATCTTAACTTATCTTATCTTAGCAAGACAGAATACAGCAAACACAACAAAAGGAAATGTGATCAGCTGTTATTGTTCCTCCTCTAGTCTCTGATTGGATTGATTTCTGGGTCATTGTGTATGATTTGCAGGCATGAGGAGCCTCTATCAATATTTGGGACACTCCCCGAACTTCAGAGTGAGGTGCGATGTCTGCTATTATATCCAGTCACGTCCCGGACGAGCCCCCACTTATTCCCACAGAAGGCAAAGGCCAAAAGTGAGCATAAGAATGATAACAATGCAGGATTGTAGATTGATTGGATGATGTTGGTAGTGGATTTGAATAAGATAAAACATTTGGAGGAGTATTTTATATATTTTATTTACATATCAGTAACATATGAAAGGAATACACACAGGTAAGCACACTGGCAAAACACAAGTATATAACAGAAACTGACACATCCCTTAACATCCCTTAACACATCCAATGCTGCATCTCTGCTTTCAAGTCAGAACATTTTATTCATTAATTTTGCATCATCTCAGTAAAAGCTCTTCTGCCTCTTGATCCTTCTATGCACCACAAAAATGTTTGTTTGTGATATCAGCACAGAAGATGCTCTGGGTGTGTGCCAGGAGCCTCGAGTCACAGGTCATACGTAGTGAAGTCAGCGTCGAACGGATGCACTGAGCTGTGGATGCATGCAGGTTCGGTCTCCTCCACTGACAATTTCACACCATCAGCTATAAGCAGCATAATAAACATGCAGGAACACAAGAACAGTTCATATAAAACTGTAAGTATCTTACACTGTTATAAGCAACATTCTACTGGGTTACATAAACATTTTTTAAACTATGTTTTTGTTACTTATAATATACATTACATTTTGTGTGACTAACCTCGAGCCCTGAACTCATTTCTGACCCTGTGCCAGATCCAGGACGCGGCTGTGCAGATGAGGGACCACAGAGCTGTGCAGCAAGCAATTGAAACAAATAATACAGATTATTTTATTAAGGGGGAATAACATTTACAATTTATTTACAGTTGAGACGGTCAAACCCTCATGGTTTAAACGTTAGCAAAAACCCATTATCTACAAAAAGAAGATGTCCAATATTTATACAACATGACTAACATTAATCTTTAGTCATTACAGAGTATTACGGGCCACGCAAGTGTAATCTGTAACAAACCTCAGTGTGTGGAGATGAAAGTTGTTGTTGTAACACGTCAGCACACATTACCACATAGAATCTAACAATAAATGATCAAGTGAACCAAAAAATGAGGGACTATTAATACTCAAAACCTTTTTTTTTTACAAAGTAGCTAGTGGCTAATGGATGACACTGGTAATTAAAAAAATAATAATAAGAGAACCAAGAGAGAAACTATGCCTGGTTACAGCACAGTAACGTATTCAACTATACAGCTTACACAAATCAAATGAAACAATCACTGAACAAGTTTCAGAAATGACAAATAGAAAAAGTGGAAATTATTATAATAAAGTGTCTACACGATTAGCTAGCAACTCACACGGACGTGTCGCGGATATTCTCAACAAAGAAACGATTGAAAAAAACAAAAGTAAGCCTAAGCACATTTACCAACACAGGTGTCATCACGTTGCCTGCCTATGTCCATATTTTTTTAAATTGAGATTTTCTGAGGTTGCGCCATCTATTGCTTTTCAGAGTGCATTAACAATTAGCAATTGGGTAAAAAATACATTTAAACTTACCATCAAGAATTCACCATGACATTGCTTTGCTGGTCTGACTGCAATCAAAGATCTCAGATCTCAGAGATCTTCCTTCTTTGTTCGCTCTTTTGCTTCTTTTTCATGTAAACATCATTGCTGTTTTCAACATTTATGTTTAGAGTAATCTTTTTAAAGAATTCACTGCACAAACTGTAAACTAAATCAGCTAACATCATCAGGACGCTACACATCACAGATCTTTTCCATATCCAGAGAACATGACAAAAGCACAATGACAAAAAAAAAATGTGCAGTTTCCACAGAATGTAGATAAAATCATCTGAATCTCATAAAAAAATTTTAAAAACACAAGTCTTTTGGGGAGAACAGCTGAATAAAAAACTGCCAAACACAAGCATTACCAAATAAAAAGAAAAAGTTCAAGTTTATATATATAAAATCAATACATACAATATAAAATCTCATTGGGACCTTTTCATTCTTGATCCATATTTCTTACTTTTCATTCCTATTTAGATATGAACATACAATGCCATGAAAAATGCCACATATTTGACCCTTACTGAATATTTTTTTTTGCATGTCTGTTGCACTTAAATGATTGAGCTCATCAAACTAATTTTAATATTGCACAAAGATAACCAGAGTAAATGCTAAATGCAGTTTTTAAATAATTATTTTATTTATTAACGGAAAAAAGCTATCCAAACCTTAACTATTAAACTAAGCGTGCCCGTGGACCGATACGTGCCGCTCTCGCTTTCTCTCTCTCTGGGCCTGGGGCTTTGCCTCTGAACAGCGCACTTTGTCTGTCTTTCTTTTCTTTCTTTCTTTCTTTCTTTTCTTTGGCCCTGATACCTTAACGGTGCTACCTAAATGATCACACAAGGTGCCGAGGTATTAGGATCCTTAAATAAACACGCCGCCAGGTGAGGCTCATTTAGGCTGATTTCCTTGCCGTGGCGTTGCCTGTCAACAACGTGTCTACCTGGCCGCGCCTCTGCCTGTTCAGAACTCAGCGAGGTAGCAGCCTGCCAATCTGGCTGTTCTGAACAGTGCCGAGTATTTATGTGTAGTTCTGCCCCTCGTGAGACCCGCATCGTTACACAGACGGATTCGACGTGGATGCATTGCACTTGTTTTTTAAAGACAGAAAATAATACATTCTTCCAAAGAAAATGAAAGATGAAAAAGATGATAAAAGATAAAACAGCAAAAGACGCAATAAAATAAAACAAAAATGCAAAACTGTTGATTGATTAATGAAAAGGTTGTATAGTATTGCTAGTAATGGTCTGGTTCAGGGTATCTCCACTGGTTACCTTTACTGCACACTACATAGCCTAATTTCTTAATAGTGACTGAATGTGTATTATGTATAATGAGTAATCACTGTAATTTAAGTGATTTCATTATATATATATATATATATATATATATATATATATATATATATATATATAAAGTATTTAAGGTTTACAAATAAGGAACAATAAGAGCTAGACTGTAACATCTGTGCCGCCTCGGTCCCGGGGGATAAGATCTGGCTCACCGGATCTTGTTGTGTGTGTGTGGCACGAGGAGCCACTTCTAGTATCTCTCTTCCTCTCGCAGGAGTAACCAAGGCGGTAGAGCTGCGGCGAACCAGTCTCCTGTGGAGGCTTTATGTGAATCAGTGTCAAGTTCAAGTGAGCTGCACTCACTTCAGTTTCCTTCAGTTTGTAGTCGTTCGTCAGCCAGAGGGGCTGATCTTTGACAAGGGCTGGTTACAGCCATTTCTCGCACCTGCAGCTCTAGTCTGGAATCAGTGAACTCTTGTGTGTTTTTTGTTTCTTTGTTGAGTTATATTGTTTAAGTTATCGAGAGTGCCCAGCAAGGAGTGTATCCAGACAAAGGAAAAAAGGCTAATAAAACAAGCTGTCACGAACTAACCGGAGATGAATCAGAAGACTAGCAGTTAGCCCTGTAGCGTGGATGGTAAACCCAAACGCGGAAGTAGCGCGAGCAGGCAGGATAACCACGCTAGTTATTCTTAGAACTCTCCCAAAGCGAGAGCAAGAGTTTACACAAATAAACCCGCGTTCTAAATACACACACCCAATCAGAAGCGATAACCCAAGAAAGTGAGTACTCACGTTTGGACGAGCGAGGCGACGGCGATAGCACGGGCATAACTAAATGACTGAGCGATGTGATGCGTCATCTTGTTTCCTTTTATGCTTCCTGAAACCCGACCGTATTACTTCCGGGTCCTAGTGCCGGTCGTGTTATGAGTGTGCATGACATTTATAATGTTTGAAATTTTTGCCATTGCAATTGTAGTTGCATATTTCAAATGAAAATGTAATTCAACCATTTAAAATTTAATGCAAAAATATTCAACTTACTAAATTGCATTTCAAAAATAATTTCAAGTGTTGAAAATACCAATCTTCATTATTTTTTAATCTTACAAATTCAGGTCGACAAAATTCAGGTAATAAAATTCAGGTAATAAAATTCAAGTCGAACAAATTCAGGTCTTCACATCTGGGATATCACAGGAAGAGCAGTGGCGTGCCGATTGCTGCTGTCCATGCCCCAGTGTACTTTAAAGTGTGCTTGCTGCTCCCTGTGCAGTGTACTTCTCAGAAACTACTTACCGATCAGAATGCAGCACTCTTAACTAACAGACTGGGTTGCCAGTTGCACAATAAACGTTTTTTAAATTACTCCTAAATTACTTTGAAGCAAAGCCAGCGCTCTTTCACACACGAGAGCGATGGGTTTCCTGCCCCTGCGCTCGGTAATGTACAGTCTGTGTAGAATTTCTGTACAGCAGCAGAAACAAATTTACTGTATGAAGCAGTCAAACAGCATGGGTTCAGCGAGTGACACCAAAGTACTGGAGACGTCTGACTCTGTGCTCCGGCTGGGCAAAGAAACTGATAGGGACAATTCAAGACAAAGAATAAAGACAGATAGATACAATAGATACGATAGATAGATAAATAGATAGATACTTTATTGATCCTGAAGGAAATTCCAGATATACAGCAGCGATAGAGACGGTAAAATTAAGACAGCTTTTTGCAGTGCAGCCGTTGATGTACAATTTTAATATTTGACAAAGTCACAGTGTGAATGGTATTAATTGTTCCATGACTTATGACTTCATACTAAATATTAAACTGAAGTTGAAATGTTGTAGAGTAACTGTGTTGCATAAATCATTTGTGACAAAACATTTCATTTTTTATTTTATTTTAATCAGACTGTCATAAAATCGTACTTTCCACACTTTACGTTTACTTTATTACAAAGTTTTTATGGTTACCTTTATTTATAAGCAATATAAAATTAACAATGTGTAAACAGCATGTATGTTGTTGCTGCTGTTGAGGAAATAAATCTCATCTTGTTATTGAATGTGATTGTACAGTCGTGGCCAAAAGTTTTGAGAATGACACAAATATTAGTTTTCACAAAGTTTGCTGCTAAACTGCTTTTAGATCTTTGTTTAGTGTTTCTCTGGAGTATGAAATATAATTACCAGCACTAATACGTTTCAAAGTTTTTTAGCGACAATTACTGAACATTTATGCAAGAGTAGTATTTGCAAGTTTGGCTTTTTTTCAGGACTGCAATTTCGCTGGGAATGCCTCTCATAATTCTGGGCAAATGCCTGAACATGATGCAACATTCTTTCATATCATTTTTGGAGTTTGGTAGAATTGTGGGTTTTTTTTTTGTCCACCCGCCTCTTGAGGATTGACACAAGTTCTCAATGCGATTAAGATCTGGGGAGTTTCCAGGCCACGGACCCAAAATTTCAACGTTTTGGTCCCCGAGCCACTTAGTTCTCACTTTTGCCTTATGGCACGGTGCTCCATCGTGCTGGAAAATGCATTGTTCTTCACCAAACTGTTGTTGGATTGTTGGAAGAAGTTGCTGTTGGAGGGTGTTTTGGTACCATTCTTTATTCATGCCTGTGTTTTTGGCCAAAATTGTGAGTGAGCCCACTCCCTTGGATGAGAAGCAACCCCACACATGAATGGTCTCAGGATGCTTTACTGTTGGCATGACACAGGACTGATGGTGCACCATGAGAGCTTGCTAGGATGGCAGTAGGCAGGTTGTGAGCGATTGCCAGCACGTGAGGCGAGACTTTAGGAAGATGGCCTGGTGTCAAGAAGGGCAGCAAAGAAGCCACTTCTCTCAAAAAAAATCATCAGGGACAGATTGACCTTCTGCAAAAAGTATGGCGAATGGACTGCAGAGGACTGGGGCAAAGTCATATTCTCTGATGAAGCCTCTTTCCGATTGGGGCATCTGGAAAAAGGCTTGTCCGGAGAAGAAAATGTGAGCGCTACCATCAGTCCTGTGTCATGCCAACAGTAAAGCATCCTGAGACCATTCATGTGTGGGGTTGCTTCTCATCCAAGGAAGTGGGCTCACTCACATTTTGCCAAACAGCATGAATAAGGATGGTAAAAACCACTAATTTGAAACTCCCAGAAGTGATTTATAAAGAATGGGTGCTATCAGTCAGGATTTGGCCAAGTTGATGAGAGGTTCCGTGGGTCTGAAAAAGAAGGGCCAACACTGCAAATACTGACTCTTTGCATAAATGTCATGTAATTGTCGCTAAAAGCCTTTGAAACGTATGTAGTGCTTGTAATTATATTTCATTACATCACAGAAACAACTGAAACAAAGATCTAAAAGCAGTTTAGCAGCATACTTTGTGAAAACTAATATTTGTGTCATTCTCAAAACTTTTGACCACGACTGTACAGTCACATTCAATAACAAGATGAGATTTATTTCCTCAACAGCAGCAACAACATACATGCTGTTTACACTTTGTTAATTTTATATTGCTTATAAATAAAGGTAACCATAAAAACTTTGTAATAAAGTAAACGTAAAGTGTGGAAAGTACGATTTTATGACAGTCTGATTAAAATAAAATAAAAAATGAAATGTTTTGTCACAAATGATTTATGCAACACAGTTACTCTACAACATTTCAACTTCAGTTTAATATTTAGTATGAAGTCATAAGTCATGGAACAATTAATACCATTCACACTGTGACTTTGTCAAATATTAAAATTGTACATCAACGGCTGCACTGCAAAAAGCTGTCTTAATTTTACTGTCTCTATCGCTGCTGTATATCTGGAATTTCCTTCAGGATCAATAAAGTATCTATCTATTTATCTATCTATCGTATCTATTGTATCTATCTGTCTTTATTCTTTGTCTTGAATTGTCCCTATCAGTTTCTTTGCCCAGCCGGAGCACAGAGTCAGACGTCTCCAGTACTTTGGTGTCACTCGCTGAACCCATGCTGTTTGACTGCTTCATACAGTAAATTTGTTTCTGCTGCTGTACAGAAATTCTACACAGACTGTACATTACCGAGCGCAGGGGCGGGAAACCCATCGCTCTCGCCTGTGAATAAAAGAACACTGGCTTTGCTTCGAATGTAGCATTTACGGCAGAGGAGTAATTTAAAAAACGTTTATTGTGCAACTGGCAACCCAGCCTGTTAGTTAAGAGTGCTGCATTCTGATCGGTAAGTAGTTTCTGAGAAGTACACTGCACAGGGAGCAGCAAGCACACTTTACAGTACACTGGGGCATGGACAGCAGCAATCGGCACGCCACTGCTCTTCCTGTGATATCCCAGATGTGAAGACCTGAATTTGTTCGACTTGAATTTTATTATCTGAATTTTGTCGACCTGAATTGTAAGATTGAAAAATAATGAAGATTTTATTTTTAACACTTGAAAATATTTCTGAACTGCAATTTAGTAACTTGAATAATTTTGCATTTAAATTTAAATGTTTGAATTAACTTTTAATTTGAAATATGCAACTACAATTGCAATGGCAAAAATTTCAAACATTATAAATGCTCTAAGGATTTTTTTCAATTCAGATCAAATTGCAATGCAGAAAAATTCAAACATTTTTATAGCAACAAGTTTTTTTTTTTCAGTTCGTGTAATTCAACCTGCTATTTTGCTTTAAGGAATTTTGGCACTATTATACTTCCATACTCTGGGTAGTCCCATCCCAATATGAAGCCCCTGAAGTGAGTAAAATGATTTACATACAGGACAGAGAAAATTTTTATATTTTCATTAAGTTAAATCCAGAGATGGAAAGTAACGGACTACATTTACTCTCGTTACTGTAATTGAGTAGTTTTTTTTTTTGTGTGTACTTCTACTTTTTAAATTGGTTTTAAAATATGTAATTTTACTTTTACTTAAGTATGTTTTGTTTGAAGTATTGTACTTTGCTACATTTTAAATCATATTCGCCACTGAGTAAAAAAATATTAAAATATGTTATGTGCTTATTTACATGTTTTTAACTGTGTGTGTGTATTGTGTCCTGTTCACGCGCCGCTCCAGACTCCACTCCAGGTTTTCTGACTCTCCCTACATGGCGTCTGCCGTACCTGACTTTCCACACAGTTGCTTCTGCCCTGAGAGTGACGTCATCAATCAGCACGACTATATATACACCGGAGAGAGACGCAGGAAAGAGGCGGTGTACAGACGAGGTGTTGGTTGTGTTGGAGAGAGATTATTTTTGAATTGTGATTTTGGCGTTTTGATATTTGATTGTGTATTCTGGTTTGGTGGCTCTTTGTGGCTAAATAATTTCACTGTATGTTTTAGCATTTACCACTAGTACGGGTGTGGCTGCCATTTATTTTAGGAGGAGGGAATTTATTCACTGTTTTTGGTTTAGGGAGTCAGAGAAGGTACCTGTATTTTTGTTTGTTTTTTGCAGATAATCTAGCTACGAAAATACAGATACACTTTTGTTTATTTTGGCCTGGGTCCACCCTGAAGCTGATTGGTGTGTGTATGTGTATATTTTTGAAAAGTTATACAAACCTCATTATTTCATCAGTTAATGACTGGATCTAGTTCTTTCTGTCATATACCACCATTTCCATACAGTTTAAAATAGAACCCTGAACCATTCTTTTGATGTACGGCGTAACCCTAGACTGGGACGTCACACCATATTTAAGCAACCACTTTGATTTTCAAGCACAAGAAAGGCATCAGATTTATTATGCAAAGGTGTTCCTTCAGTTAAAAACAACTAATTTGATATTTATATCCGCTTGTCTTTTTTTTAACTACACTAGAATGCCTCATCCCATCCCGGCTGTTAAAAAGTAACTCACAGTAACTTTTACTCCAAGCTTTAACTAACTAACTAACTGACTTTTTTACTCTGAGCTACTTTTTACTTTTACTTGAGTAGAAAATTTTAATGCTCTTTCCACCTCTGGTTAAATCATACACAAAACAATATGTCACTATTTATATTCAACATTCAGGGGCTGACAAACTTGATCATGAGAGAATACAACAAAATGCAGTAACATTATGCTGAAAATGAATTCCCCAGATTTGCATCCATCTGTGAGTGTGTGTTTGTGCGAGTGGGAGAAAGAGAGATAGAGAGTGTCAAAAATTCTAAAGGCACTTTATTTTCCTTTATTTGACAAATATTGACATTTGTACTGTTAAGGCTTAGAATCAAGTCAATCCAATCCAATTAAATTCAATTGATTGTGACAATTGAGTGTATTATTATCTATACACATTTGTTCTCACTCATACATACTTCCATAAATGTTCTTTTTATTTTGTGAAGCTGCTTTGAGACAATGACCATTGTTGAAAACACCATATAAATAAAAATGAATTGAATTGAAGTCAAAATACACAAAATAACAGAAATAAACAGATAAAAAAAAACCTAATATACACAAGTGACACTAGTGATGAAAACTACAAAAAAAGTAGGAACAGAAAAAAATGTAATAATAATAATAATAGTAGTAATGAAAAAATAATGGTAATAATAAATGGAGAAAGTACACTCAAAGAGAAATCATGATTGAACAAGGGAAGGGGAGAAGAAAAGAAAAGGAAAAAAGATAAATACTGTATAAAGTGGGATTGTCCTGGATGTATGATTGTGAAAATCTCTCTCTCTCTCTCTCTCTCTCTCTCTCTCTCTCTCTCTCTCTCTCATGTGCATGCATGCACATGATTCTCTCTTAATCAAGTTTGTTAGTCTTTGAGTGTTCTTGTGAATATACAGTAAAAGTGCTACATGATTAAACTTTATGCAAATATTTTAATGTCACTTTAAATATTCACATTGTAGGGATTCTAACGCAGACCACTGACCATCTAATTGACCCCAGGACACAGGAGGTCCCGTCTTTCTCCACATGCCTTACAATGAACAAAGAGGCATATGAAGAGACACCATTTAAACAATCTGTAAAGTGTGCCAATAGGGCAAAAAGCTATATACATACAGTAGGAGCCCTGTCAAAAAGCCGTCTGAAACACGGCGGATCCCATAGCGACCATGACAAGTCCATGCAAGATCTATCAACAGAATGTGATCCCCTGCGTTGACGCAGTAAACGATGACCCGTCCCATAATCGCCCCATGCGCTTTCTAATAAGATGGTTGCAGTGCTGTATAATCTCGCCAGGTGGGGCATTGAATGATTCAGTTAACTGCAGTGTCCAGGCAGCCTTATACAGCATATCTATATACTGTACAGGCGTTGTCAACAGAGTTTTATAAATAGATGATATGGTAAAAAAAATTTGAAATAAAACTGATTAATAAAATAGAATTTTTATAATCACTCAATATACAACCCATGATGTTTATGCTATTTAAAATTAATTGATTTCTTAATAAATAAAATTAGTTATTGCAATATTTTCCAAGACATCCTTAATAATCCTTAAATCTGTAATTTATCTATAGATATGGAATATAAATTCAGGCTATGTATTTTACTGTCACGCTCTCAGCGCTTTCGCGCTGATCTAAGACTGCATCTGCCTTCTGACACTTACATTCCCACGCTGTCATGCTCCTCATCATGCGGCCATGTTTTTTCCCATGCTGTCATCTCTCGTCACACGCCCCCCTCGCCGCCCCGCCGACACACCGGTTTCTCATCTGGTGCTGATTTCTTCCGGCTTATAAAGAAGCGCAGCACGCTATCTCACTACCGGATTATTGTGTGTTTTTGCTCCAATATTCTTGCGTTTTGTTTCATGTCTTTTTATTTAATTTCCAGCAACTTTAAACCGGCAAATTCATCACTATTGAGTGCATTAAGTATGATAGAGATACTTCTATTGGTTTACAATGTACTCACAATTCAGCGTTTCTAACTCCGTCTCCGAGCTGGCCGAGTGAGATCCTGAAAGAGAACAAAGGACGCGATCCCAGGCGGCGGCCCCGAGGGAAACGAGCCGGTGTCAGGAACAGGCTGAGAGCTCGTGCACACCGCACACCTCTGTCATCCTGCTCGCCAACGTCCAGTCACTGGAGAACGATGACCTCAGGGCCAAGTTCCAGAGAGACGTTCGGGACTGCAATCTTCACCGAGACATGGCTGAACCCAGCGGTGCCGGACCACGTCATCCAGCCAGCCGAATTCTTCTCGGTTCACCGCATGGACAGGACAAGGGACTCGGTGAAGTAAAGGGGAGGCGGCGTGTGTTTAATGGTAAACAAGAGCTGGTGCAACAGTGCGAGCGTTGTTCCTCTTACACACTCCTTCTCACCCAACCTGAAACTATTGGCCATCAAATGTTGTCCTTTTTACCTTCCTCAGGATTTTACATCAGTCCTAATCAGCGCTGTTTACATCCCACCACAAGTGGACATGGACGCTGCCTTCTGCGAGCTGCATGAGGCACTCTCACAGCACCAGACACACCACCGGGACGCTGCGCTCATTGTGGCGGGAGACTTTAACAGTGCCAACCTCAAACGCGCAGCGCCGAACTTTTATCAGCACATCACCTGCCCAACCAGGGGCGAAAGGACACTGGACCATTGTTATACAACAGTCAAGGACGGCTACAAGACACAATCTCGTCCACCGTTTGGGAAATCCGACCATGCCGCCATCTTCCTCATGCCAAAATATAAACAAAGGCTTAAACAAGAACTTCCGGTTCAGAGGGAGGTCGCGCGCTGGACGGACCAATCGGTGGCCGCGCTTCAGGACGCACTCGATGACGCAGACTGGGACATGTTCCGGAACAGCTCCGATGACATCAGCATGTTTACGGAAGCGGTCGTGGGATTCGTCGGGAAACTAGCGGATGATACCGTGCAGAAAACGACCATCAGAACGTTTCCCAATCAGAAGCCGTGGGTGGATAAAACCATCCGCGACGCTCTGAGATCTCGCGCCGCTGCCTACAACGCGGGACTTACATCGGGGGACATGAACCAGTACAAGGCTGCGTCCTATAACGTCCGAAAGGCGGTTAAAGAGGCAAGCAGCGCTACGGAAGGAAACTAGAGTCACAACTCCAACAGAGTGACTCTAGGAGCCTGTGGCAGGGACTAAGGACAATAACAGACTATAAAACACCAACATCCGGTATGACGAACGCGGACATGACTCTGGCAGACGAGCTGAACACCTTTTATGCTCGCTTCGAGGCTGCAGCTAAAGACGCTAGCGTTGCTAATGCTAGCGGTGCTAACGGCTGCAGAGAGGAAGTCACTGCCAGCACCGGAAACGCGTTCATCATCTCCGAGCATGACGTGAGCAGAGCCTTCAAGAGAGTGAACATCAGGAAAGCAGCAGGACCAGACGGCATCTCAGGTCGAGTCCTCAGAGACTGCGCAGACCAGCTTGCACCTGTGTTCACAGAGATATTCAACCTCTCCTTATCTCAGTCGGTGATCCCCACATGCTTCAAAGAGTCCATCATTGTTCCTGTTCCGAAGAAACCACATCCTGCTTCCTTCAATGACTATCGACCTGTAGCTCTCACATCAGTGGTGATGAAGTGCTTTGAAAGGCTGGTCAGAGACTTCATCATCTCTTCACTACCCGACACTCTGGACCCACTACAGTTTGCATACCGCCCGAACCGCTCCACAGATGATGCCATCTCTTATCTCCTCCACACAACACTCACTCACCTAGACACTAGAAGGGGGAATTATGTTAAAATGCTTTTCATCGACTACAGCTCAGCATTTAACACCATAATTCCCTCCACTCTCACCACCAAACTGGAGCATCTGGGACTCAGCTCATCTCTGTGTCAGTGGATCTCTAATTTCCTAACTGGGAGACCACAGGCTGTAAGGATGGGTGGACACGTCTCAGCCTCTCACTCTCAGCACTGGAGCCCCAAATCTGGAGAACTGGTGCCAGAGGAACAACCTTCTTCTAAATGTCAGTAAGACAAAGGAGCTGATAGTGGACTTCAGCACTAAGCAGGAGAGGAACTACCAGACCCCCGTCATCAACGAGAGCCCAGTGGAGAGAGTGGACTGCTTCAAGTACCTCGGTGTTCACATCACGCAGGACCCATCATGGTCCTGTCACATCAACACCGTGGTGAAAAAGGCCCGACAGCGTCTCTACCACCTCAGACGCCTGAGAGACTTTAGACTGCCCTCCAAGGTGCTCAGGAACTTTTACTCCTGCACCATAGAGAGCATCCTGACGGGAAACATCGCATCCTGGTTCGGGAACAGCACCATGCAGGACAGACGAGCCTTACAGAGGGTGGTGCGATCAGCTGAGCGCATCATCCGAACTGAGCTCCCTGACCTGCACTCTGTCTACAGTAAGCGGTGCTGGACCAAGGCCAGGAAGATCATGAAGGACCTCAGCCACCCCAGCAATGGACTGTTCTTTCTGTTGCGGTCTGGGAAGCGCTTCCGCTCCCTCAAGGCCAATACAGAGAGACTGAGAAGGAGCTTCTTCCCGCAGGCGATACGGTCTCTCAATCAAACCAATACACTGGACTAAACACCTTTGCATTTTCTTGCACACACAGAACGGACAATTATGTCAATGCACATTGCACATATATGCACATATGCACATTTTGCACACTTCAAGGACTTCTTTTTTCACACCCCCCTCATCTCATTAAAAAACTACCTCAAGTTTTTTCACAGACTATAGTCGTAATATATTACATCACATCCCACTTCTGACAAGAGCACATTCTTTCATACTTCAGATTTTATGTATATATATATATTTTGTAACTTTGTTGGAATCTGTTTTATAGGTTCCTTTTGTAAAAATTATTTAAGGTCACGGAGCGGTCGTATAAGCATTTCACTGCATATCGTACTGTGTATGACTGTGTATGTGACAAATAAAATTTGAATTTGATTTGAATTTGAATTTGAAATCTTGACACACCTTCCTAGCAGGAGAGGGGGGGGTGACCACGGGGTCCAAGGGCTGCCGCAGGGGATCCGCACGGCATTCACATGGCCTCTGCTATTTCGTCTGGCTCCTACTATTCTGCATAACTTTAAAGGTATTACCAGCATTTACAAACCCTTTTTATTAAATGAAGGCATGAATGAGTGTGTAAGGTACAGGATGCCTGATATCAATCATGAGCTTATTTCATTCAAAGAATGTTTATGTACATGGAAAATTGGTCACATGAATAAGATCTCATGAAAATTTACTTTATAAAGGGTATTAAAACTCTAATCGGATGGGCCCCGATTGACGGCCAAAGTAAGCCTAATGTATGCACAAAAGGGGGGCCCATGTGAGGTGTGGTTAAGCCCCGCAACCACATCCGATTGGACCAATCATCCGTGGGACGGACTGACCAAAGGGTCAAAACTCAGTGTCCGAGCACGTCCAAACACGTTTTCGTCTACATGTTGTCTTCATGACCATCTGAAGAAAGCAGCTCATCGCTTGTGCTTCGGCACTTGCAGACACACACCTTCATCATCGGAAGAATAACCTTTTCCAAACAGCTCCCGCTAAGCCATCTTTGCTGACGTCAGCCGCTCTTTGAGAAATCTCAAC
>QNUK01001180.1:0-100908 GCA_013621035.1 Clarias magur | reverse complement strand
TAACACCCAGTTTCCTTTCCCACGAGAGTAAATGTTTTTTAGTTCTTTCCTCCGGGATATACAAAATGTCAAATCTTGTTTGATTGCTGATAGGTCAAAGGGGGGTGTGTGTGTTAAGGGTGTGTGTCTCTTAATAGTTTTCACGAGTTTAAGTCATTAAGGGAGTTTGGTGTCTCCTTTCCCATCAGAGTAAATGTTTTTTAGTTCTTTCCTCCGGATATACAAAATGTCAAATCTTGTTTGATTGCTGATAGGTCAAAGGTGGGTGTTGAGGCTAGGTATCTCTTAATAGTTTTCACATGTTTAAGTCATTAAGGAAGTTTGGTGTCTCCTTTCCCCACGAGAGTAAATGTTTTTAGTTCTTTCCTCCGGGGATATACAAAACGTCAACCTAATTTTGACGGCTCAAGTCAACATATGGAAGGGTCATTAAGGTGTTTAATGTCTTCTAAAAGTCTTTTTGACCAATCAGATTCAAGTAACTGATATCACGTAACACCCCAGTTTCCATACAAATATGGTAGCTCTGGGTAAGGAATAATGTTGATTTTAAAGTCTTCAACTATGGCTGCTTGTCCGGATGCACCGAAAAAGTCTATGGCTACTTTAACAAGAATTCTAACATTTTCAGAGCATGAAAAGATTCAATATTGGGGGTTGACGAATGGATGTACCACTGGCTTTATTTTCAACGAAGAAAAAGAAGATGTTACGCTGTTTAAGTTATCGGAACCAGGACGCATACACTGGAGTAAAGCTACAGAGAGAATAACTTTTGATCAGCTTAATTGGAAAAAGTTCCGTAAATGGTGTAAGGACCTTGAATATTACATAGTGCAGGATGTGTTTTCACCAGAGGCTTTCAAACGTAAATGGAGAAGCAAGTCATCTCCGCAGGACACGTATCACATGAGGCTAACAAATTTTGCTAAGAATGAGGTTTCGCTGCACTGCTACAACATGATTTTTGGTGATGACTGGTTAGAAGTGAACAAGCATAGCGGTTGTGTGAGGTATGATCGAACTAGCTGGGAAGAGCTTCGATGCTGCTTTAAACAAATTGACGACTTATTTCTACAGTTGGAAAGAAACAAAGAAACATCTGAAATAAAGCTAAGACTGACTGATCTCTTCTGATCACCTCTCCTTCCCACGAAACAACGCGCCGCCTCCAAAACACATACACACCCTATGGACTCCTCCCCTTCTCTGTATAAGAAGACTTACCAGAATGTTAAAGAGCATCAGCTTTTTGAGCACCAGCAAAACAGTATGGCTTGCGAATACAGCCCCAATTTTTACAACTCTCTCGCTACTGAGGCAGCCTGCTCGGGATTTGAAGAAGATGAAAGCACCGGCGAAAGACTAGGAAAAAGAAACCTCACCTATCTGTCGACCGATGATGAACATGACGGCTGTCTGTCCACTACCGCTTTAGCCATCATCCGCGCTGTGACAGGGGAGCTGCTGGACAGAGTTATTGATCAGGATCTGAAAGACAACTGTCACGGATGTGCGATTGATCACCCGAGTCAACTCCAGCACGCGTGTTTGTTCAATCCTGACAACTACTATCTGCACATGAACGCATTCAGATTGCTGAAAAAACTGTTTAAACCGTGGTTGAAATACACTTTAGCAAGAGCTCTGAAGTTGTGTGGAATCAACCACGTGCCATCCCTGGAAAAAATTCAAGGCATTGCTGAAGCTGCTGTGTGCGATTGGCGAGATGAGATTAACATCAAATCTGTTGTGAACGAGGTGAAAGAGAAAGCAAAAGAAATCTGTGGTGAACAAGTCTATGAAGATGTGATCGATTTTTGGACCTTTCACTCATCCCTCGAACCGGCTGACAAGCCACACACATGGGAAACCGCAAAACGTGCTACATCAATGCTGACTGCAAGAAAAGCCTAAAGACTGAACTGACACCATGCTTTTGGCCATCCTTTTGACTGCAAATCTAGTTATGTATTATGCAACTTAACCTATGTAACCAATGTGTGTTTATAATAATCAAATCTATAATCATTTTAAAAGCTGTTTGAATCATTTTAATCTGGTTGAATATTTATTGTATAAAATGTAAACCTTACTTGAATTATACGTTACCTGAGAATAAATGCATAGTCTACACCGATGTTTGGTCATTCTTGTCCTGATACTCCAAAATGACTGAGCGTTTGTTGAAGAATGTATATTATACACCGTCAGACCCTGGGTCGTATGGCGGTATTGAAAGTTTGCAAAGAGCTATCATTGAGAAAATAGGTAAAAGAGTTAATGATTCTGAGATAAAAAACTGGTTAGCAGAGCAGGATGCATACACTCTACATAAACCGGTATATACAAAGTTTAAGAAAAACAAGGTTTTTGTAAAAAACATCGATGAACAATGGCAAGCTGATTTAGTTGATATGAGCAACTTGTCGGGTAGTAATGACAACGCAAAGTTTATGATAACGTGTATAGATATTTTATCCAAGTATGCCTGGGTGCGGGTGCTGCAAAACAAGTCTGGAACCGAGGTCACTAAAGCTTTTGACTCTATTCTGAAGCAAGGAAGAATCCCCAAAAAACTACAAACTGATCAAGGGAAGGAGTTTTTCAACAAACAGTTTCAAACCTTAATGAAAAAACACAGCATTACACACTTTGCCACTGGTACGGGGCAAAAGGCTTCGGTGTGTGAAAGATTCAACAGAACCCTAAAGACTAGGATGTGGAGATATTTCACAGCTTTTAACACGAAAAAATATACTGATGTAGTACAGGATTTGGTTCATGCCTACAATAACAGCCACCATTCCAGCATTAAAATGAAACCTACGGAGGTAAACGAAGCCAATTCTTTTAGCGTATTTAAAACCCTCTATGGACTATCAACACCGAAACTAAAGAAACTAAAATTTAAGTTCAAAGTTGGTGATACCGTTAGAATTTCTCGTTTAAAAAGACAGTTTGAAAAAGGCTATGAGCAAAACTTTACTGATGAATATTTTACAATTTCTCAGCGGATTCCGAGAGATCCTCCGGTATATAAACTGTGTGATTACGATAATCAAGAAATTGAGGGTGCGTTTTATGAACCCGAGTTACAAAAGATTATCATTGGAAAAGACAAAGCGTTCAAAATAGAGAAAATCTTATCCGTCAAGATCCAAAACCGAAAAAAAGTTTGTCTGGTGAAGTGGGTGGGGTGGCCTGATAAATTCAATTCCTGGGTTCCTGCCAAAGACGTGGTTAACATATCAGCTGAGCTTAAAAAAGACCGTCACGAGCAAAATAGAAATCTATAACCGTTTAACCATGGAAGAGAGCGGATTCTACTTAACTCTTCCAAGCAACGCGTCACTGGATATTTACCCTAATAACAAGATTTCTTACTACACAACTAAATTAGCCAAACCAATCGACCTCAAAGGTGAATGGGAGGTAGCACTTTCAGAGGTTCAATATGTCCATAGTTGGTACTCATTACCACTGCGAGAATCTCTATGTCACGTTACTCAGCAAGAGGGAGATAAAACACATAAATATCTTTTTAGTATCAGTTATGGGTATTATATCAGTATCGAGGAACTGGTTAAAGAAATTAACAAATCTATAAAAAGACTTGAACTTGACATGGAGATAACCTATAACCCTATAAAAAATAAAATACACTTGGACGCCTTGAAACCGTATACCTTCAAAACCAGCGGGAGCTTAGCCTACATGCTCGGTTTGATACCCGACATACCGTTAACATCCAACCATCTAGAAGCGCCAAACCCTGCAGATATTCATGCGGGTTTTTACACGATGTATGTATATACGGATATTATCGACTATCAACGAGTCGGTGACAGCTTTGTCCCGTTACTGAGATACTTTGTCCCGTTACAGGGGAAAATAATAGTCACTATGACTTACGACAAGCCACATTACGTACCGCCCACCAAGAACCACATTACTGATATAGTAATCGAAGTTAAATCGGACCAGAACAGACGAATACAGTTCAGCTACGGGAAGTTTATAGCTAAACTACACTTCAGACCCTCTAAACATTCGTTCCGTCTGTAAAAAAAAAAAAAATAATAATAATTATTAAAAATTAAAAAATGATAAACAGGGGATATGCAGATCCGCAGGACTATATCTCATATTATGTCACGCAAGCGGGATCCGGGATGCCGGGATATTCCGGCTCGGCCATGATGTATGGCTCAAAGTTAGGAGGATTATTCAAGGGTCTTTTTAGAATGGCGGTTCCGTTCATCAAAAGAGGATTCTCTATTGCTAAACCTCATTTAAAAACAGCTGCCAAGGGTATTGTTAATGATGTAGTGAGCAACGTCATGACCAAGATGCAATTTCAGAATCAAGACGGATCGGGTCTTGCAATGATTGCGCGTAAGCAATCTAAAAGACCTCCGGGACAACGTCATGTGATTCCTAATAAAAGGCGCAAGGTGACTAAAATCAAGACCAGTGTGAAAAAGAAGCAGAGAGGTAGCAAGACTCATCGAGTCTCTCACAAAAGGAAGCAGCTAAACATTTTTTAACATCATGGCTTTCTTACACAGTCTGTCCCCAGAGTGTACAAAGTCAGAATTGGATATTTTCACACTACCTTATACCCAAACGAGTATTCAAAATTACACTTATGTTGAAATTCCTCCGCTCTCCGCACTGTCGGACAACGCGCCTTTAGAATTTTACATACCAGGAACCTCAGAATCTTATCTGGACATCAAAAACACCTTTTTACATCTGACCTGTAAAATACTTAATCCTGACGGCACCAACATAACAGCCGATGCAAAGGTGGGGGTCGTTAATTACCCTATAGCGTCGCTTTTTTCACAAGTGGATGTCATGCTCGGAGACCGACTGATTTCTCAATCTAGCAGTACATACCCATACCGGGCCGCTTTTGAATGTCTTCTCAACTATGAAAAAGATACATTGGAAACGCAATTTTCCTCCGGACTGTTCTACAAAGACACAGCGGGGCATATGGATGCCACTGATCCAGAAGGTCGCAACGAAGGTCTTAAACAAAGGGCTGAGTTCAGCGCTGAAAGCAACACCTTTGACTTGATTGGACACATTCATTCAGATATATTTTTTCAGGAAAAACTTTTACTGAACGGCGTTGATTTAAGGATTAAATTGGTTCGCAGTAAAGATGAATTTTGTTTAATGAAGGAAGGAAATAACAATTTCATTCTGAAAATTATCAGCGCATCTCTTTTTGTGAAGAAAGTTTCCGTTTCTCCAGCGGTAAAACTCGGTCATGCACAAGCGCTACTTACCGCTACAGCGAAGTACCCTATCGAGAGAATTTGCATGAAGATCTTCAGTCTAGCCGCAGGGAGCCGCATTTGTTCACAAGAGAATCTTTTCCTCGGACCGTTACCTAAAACTATCATTTTTGGAATGGTAGACAATGATGCGTTTAGCGGAGCTAAATTAAAATCCTTTTAATTTTAAACATTTTGACACAGAATTTGTGGCGCTCTATGTAGATGGAACACAATACCCTGCAAAACCGTTTCAACCCGTCTTCCAGACGGGTAATGTTGTCCGTGAATTCCACTCTTTAATTTTAGCGTCAGGAAAACAACTAAAGGATCATGCATTAGCAATCAATAGGTCGGAGTACACGAACGGATATACACTGTTTGCGTTCAACCTGAATCCGGATGATGATTGTGGGCAACATTTATCATTGATAAAGTCTGGGAATATGCGTTTGGAACTCAGATTCCGACAGGCCCTTCCGAGAACGGTAAATCTGATCGTTTACGCCAGTTTTGACAGCATTTTGGAAATTAATAACCGAAGAAACGTGCTGATTGATTACCAGTGAAGAAATGGACACAAGAGAATAACGGATGTTATGAGAAGTTGTCCTAAAATAGATAAAATATTTCACGGAGTGGTGGCCTGCGATGACCTACCTATGAATACGTTGACTGAGTTTCCGGCCATGTTCATAGTGAATACACATCCGAGACACATGCCGGGCGAACACTGGTTAGCTTTGTGTCTTAATGATGAGTCGTCCGCAGAATTTTTTGACTCGTACGGAAACCCACCAGACTATGAACTCTTTCCTCACTTGATTAATGATTTTCTGCAAATGAACTGTAGCATTATAAAATATAACCCTGTACAAGTTCAAAACTTTACTTCAGTATGCTGCGGGCAACATTGTGTTTTTTTCCTATGTCGCAGAGCTAAAGGCTATTCATTTAATCATATTATGTCTATGTATAGCAAAGATTTAAACAGAAATGATAATTATGTTGTGTCTTTTGTTAAAAACATGTACCCTAGAGTGAATAGAAATTGTTCAGTTACTTGTATACAATGTGTTAACTCTTTAGATTTGTCACGATTTCGTGTTTAGTTAAGTGTGTATTTTTTGATTAATCATATTAGGTATATGTACCCTTAAGTAGTCAAATAAAAACATTTTAATGTACCATATGTTAATCTTCCGTGATTTATTGTGTACTGGAATATAAAATGAAAACGATTTACAAAATTTTTCAATTTAAATAGTTTATTAAAATAAATGATAAAATACATTGGTCATAGTCTTTGTAAATCAATTAAAAATCTACCCAGTTAGAACGTTTAAGAGGGGTAGGTTTAAACGCGGGATTAGGATTATATGAATCATCATCACTTTTAGGTGGTGAAGAAGATGGGGAAACAAAATGAGAAGCCGGTGATGGGTGGTACGAAGCTTTAGATCTTTTTATGTCAGATATTTTACGTCGGACATCTCCGTTAGGCACTGTCGAAAACGGTATGTTTAATTTAGCTATAGTGTGTAGTAACTCTTTCCACCCTAATGGTCTCCGTTCATCGGAAACTTTATAAGGGGCAGTGAGACTCCTAATCAAATCCACCATGTGGGATCCTTCAATAGTTTTTCCTTTAAAAACAAATTCACCGTCATCATTCCACGAAGCATCATTGCTGGACTGTAAAATTTTATCCATAAGGTACGAAGCATTTTTCTTGCTCCTTGCAGAAACGTTATAAAGGGAACCGCCACGCTGAGCAGAGGCAGAAGAAAACCTCCAGACTGGTTGATAGCTTTCCTTTTTGATCTGCAAAAAGTTTGGTGATTTATTTCTGCTTTTTCAAAGACCGGTACTGTTTTGTTGTCAGCGGTATGTTTCCTCGAAGAACGTTTAAAGCTACTTCAATATGAGCTCAATATGAGCTCGGTCGATGCATCACGTAAAATAACCTTTCTCTTTCGGGGGTGAGACGCATATAATGACTTTAACAACGGTAGAGATTTTTTCAAGCGAACAGACATTATTATCAATACTTCAAAGACTTTTTCTTAGGGACATAAACAGCAGGATTCTCTTGCGGAAACACCCCAGACCGGAGACGGAGTTCTTCTGGTGTTTGAGCTTTCAGGTCAACAAATAAATACCCGTAAGGTCTAGAAGTGGCATCTTGAAAACATTCTAAAAAATACTTGCTGTTACCGGGATACATTTGACGCGCTAGTACGCTGATCTGTAACTTATCTCTAGGGTTTTTGAAAAGAACCATGTAGTTGGTGTTCAGGTTGATCGTTCTACTTGTCTTGCCTTGAAAAAAGAGATTCTGAACCAAATAAATAACCGACAGGTTGCGATGATGTGTGTATTTAGTAAAAGCCTTTTCTACTTCATCATTTTTACTCGCAGATTCCATCAAGTCGTCGATTACCAATAAGTTTGTTTTGCTAGGGGGAAACAGTTCATCATCACACAGAGAATCAGGGATTCCTTGAAGAAATTTTATATTTATTCTCCCCAACAATTCATCGTACAGAGGCTGCCAACATGTGTAACACCATACAATGTTTTCAGGAACTAGCGACATTACGTCTTCACAGTTTTCCAACAACATTTTTATGAAATAAGACTTTCCACTATTACTGGGTCCACACACAATACAAGAAAAAGGCACTAACATCCTCGCATCAAAAGCAGAGACATTCATGTTCGATCAAGTTTTAAAACACTACAAAAGCATAAATCAGATATATACATATATACACATATACAATTATTTCGATCAAGTTTTAAAACACAACAAAAGCATAAATCAGATATATACATATATACACATATACAATTTTACACATAAACGTATATACATAAAGAGTCTTAATAGCCGTAAGGGAGAGTTGTAAAATCATCCAGTAAAACACGCTTATCGTACACAACCCTGAACTTTTTCAACTGTGGCTTGTTTTTCAAGTGAAAGCCCTTTTTATCTCGCACAATTTGATTTTGCGCGGTTATAAGCTGACTAGTTTGATCCGGATTTTTCACATGATTATCCACCAGGTCTGTCAGTGATTTTAAATTGACTACTTTAGAATTGCTGTAATTTAAAGTGATACCTTTAGCTTTCATTGTTGTTTTACCTTTTATGGTTTTGTAACCATATGTTTTGGGTCCAGCGCTGACGAATTCAGCTATTTGATCTCCGTCATCTAATTCGCTCGTTAAACCACCTAAATAATCGCTCAACGGGGGCATCCAGTCACCTTTCTTACTTCTAAAAATTACACTATCGGTATCAGTGTATAAACACCTTTCCTGTAATCGATCGATCAAATTGTAGAGCTCAAGTCTCGCGTATGCTGTTGTGAAAATGCCGATGAATACATTAGCATTCCCAGGCTGTATCAGTCTATCGTCTGCATAACGCCATTGCACAATCGCAACATCGTCGTTCAAAAAAGAGAACTGATTCATGTTATACATGTCAGAAAACATGAACTCTAAAAACTGTGAGGGATCACTAATTAAAGTGGTGTTCGACCTGTCAGGTCTTTGACACATCTTTCCCCAGAGGGAATTTAGTGCTAGTTTAGCCACTGATCTTTTAGCCGGATTAACTGAAATGCAGGCCGGATCCAACTCGATCCCCTCATTTTCCAGGTATTTGTTGATGTAATCGCGTTTAGTCCTTTCATCAATTACCCAGGATGGATATCCAGAACTTTCCTGCTTTGTCTTTAGAAACATTTTAATGTAGTCTGCAAAAAGAGTGTCGGATGTATTATCAAAATGCCAAACTTCAAAGACTTGTAAAATTTTGTACCCTTTTTCTACAGCTTTTGCAATTTCGATAGACGCCCATGTCCCAATAAGGTCTCCATCCCGATCTGAGTGGTTACACTGCTTTTGCTGAAACTCAGCGCACATTCTGCATAGAGGAAAGAGGAGTTTGCTTTTTACACAAAAGGGGAGAACAGGCGCCCACAGACCTCGAGGCGGTAAAACTTTTGCTCTAATAAGACCAAAGTAATTTTCTAGAGGCTGAAAGTTACGAAAAATTATGGTTGGGTGACCGATCGTGTACGTCTTTGTCTTATTCACGTACGGGTAAAGAGATGTGAAATCGTAATAATTGATTCTCTCACCCGGTTGTGCAACATAATGTAAATGAAGCGCGTTAGTTCGACCGCCATAAAGGGCATCACGAGGGTTTAAACGCTCTGGAAAATCAAAGTCCTTTAGAAAGTTTATGACTCGGGTATCAGATTTCTTCATTTTATTCCACACGTGTTCCCACATCACTGTGACTTGTAAATTATGAACTTCTCGCAAGTTTTTAATTTTTTCCATCGATTTTTGACGTATATCTCCGAAGCTAGCGTGAGATGAGCTAAGAGGATGCGGGCTCATGGAGGGAAAACACTTTTCACAACCGTGATAAAAACAACCAAGAAACTCAAAAGCCTTTCGCGTCTGACCTACTTCGCAGTAACCGTCTACAAAAAAGTTACCGAACCTTACTTCATCCTCGTTCAAAGCATGTCGAATGGGTAGATTTTGCGTAGCCAAAATGTAGTTGAGCCATTGAATTGACGGTGTTGAGAAAGATTTCTGCCTATTGATGTAATTGTCAAGAGGTGAAATAGCTAGAGTGTTTTCAGGAAGAAACACAGTCCTAAAGATTTTCATACATACAGAGGCGATTGTGATGCATTTAAAAGGGTCGACGTTTGTACTTTGGAGTATTTCATTTCTGAAAGCTAAACACCCCTTTCTCAAAATGTCGACGTCGTTTACACAGTAATCCGCCATCTCTTTCTTAAAATCGAAGACTTTGCCAGATACCGTTGCATACCACTTGAAAAACTCTTCTCTGTCTTTAGACATCATGTTATCCACACCGTAAAACTTAGGCTCAGGATAAGGACCAACATAGTTTTGATGATCTAAGGTGTTCCAGAAATGTGGAAAATAACCTTTCTTTTTTTCTGAAAACCCCATGGCTTTAGGGAAGCTGCTAAGCTTCATGGGTAAGAAAGACAGGCTATCGATGTAGGACTGTCGAAAGTCGGAATCTGTAAAACATAGAATTTTACCACCTTGAGCAATGATATCAGGCGTTATCCCTTCTTTCACCAAATGTTTTAACAAAAGGTATGAATCAAACCCTCTAGCATTATGTGCTATAAAGGTATAACCCTTGTATTTGTTACGCCGAAACGACTTAAAAAACTCAGCGACACAACCATCTCCTTCGAACAACCACTCCTTTCCACAAAAATCAATACAGCATAAGAAATTTGCTATATGAGTTCCTGTTTCCTGTCTCGTCTCAAAATCATAAAATATGTACTTTCTAGTTGGTATTTCTTTCTTTACCGGTTGTATGAAACAGCTATGCTCAGTACCTCGATCAAGTTTTTCACTGCAGAGTTTACACTTCCTCTCATAACACAGGTGTTTTTTACGGTTAAAAGGGTTCTGGGGTATTACACTATTGCAGTTACCGCAGTAGAAAGCCGTTTCACACAATGAATATTCACCGTTGCTCGACTGGAGCTTTGCTTTATGTACATCAAAACAAAATTCAGACCTACACAACCTCGAACAGTCTGGGCATTTAATTATCTTTTGAACATGTTTGTAACAATCCGAATTACGACAAATATTACAGTTAAATTCGCATCGATGTTTCCGAAGATCTCCAACCCCTGAGTGACAGAAACGACAAACGTAACTAGACCCCAAAAGACCTGTGATGCTTTTAACCCCGTAATAGTGGTTGTCGTGCAAAAACAAGTACAGCGTATTTTCATGCGGCGTCTTACTGGTTTGAAAAAAAGAGTATCCGGCCTTATTGTCAGAACAGTAAACGATTACAATTTTACAGTTCAAAGACGTCTCAAATTTATATACATCAGTGAAGGTTACCGCTGTGTCCTCAGTTAACCCAACATCGTGTTGGATTTGCTTAGCGAGCTTTTCTATTTGGAAACTGCTTTTTCCCGGATACAAAAGTTGTGCAATGCATAAAGCAAAACACATGTTGTCTTTGTTGTAAAAGATGTACAGATGTCTCATTTTTTTCTGAACAACTTGAGAACTGAAGATTGAACACATTTTTCTTTTACCTATACCGCCACGAGGTGGCCGAACTATTTGGATCACTATTTCAAGAGTATCGTCCGTAAAAATTTCACGCTTACTTTGAATTGCATTTTCAAGCATGATCAGAAAAGACTGCAAATCGATGGAGCCGTTGACTAATTGAATGCGTGATGACAGATTGAGCGTATCGCCTCTAATTTCAACAGTGACAACATCCTTGGGCGAAATCATTTCGTTTGCCACATCTATCAAGCTGTTTAAAATCTCTAAAACAGAATTATAAAAATCCACAAAGCTGTCAACATTAGCGATTGAGGAAAAATTCACTCTCCTTCTAATCTCGGTGTTATTGAATCTGTCACGATTAATTACCCTGATATTAGGATCCAACCCGTTACCGAATTGTGCATTCTGAACATCGGGAGACGTTACATTATCCTCATCAACATCTATTTGCACATTCCGAACATCAGATACAGAGTTTTGTGAAATGTTGACGGTGGGATCGAATAAGTTAACCAGAATGTCATTTAACATTATAAGACTCTGATTAAGATCATAAAAAAAATCTGGAGGAGGAGGTATTGGCCCTTGAGATGTTTCTGGAGATGCGGCGTTACTGATGGGATATTGAGGAGATACGTTCAATGTTTCGTTCAAATGATTGACTGCTTCGATTAGATCAGGATTTAACTGTGTAGATGGCGGTTGATAATTTAGGTTATTTTGCAACATTAATAAATTATGATTTAATTCAAAAAATATGTCCTGTTGCGTCGTTGGTGTATAGGGTACGTTTTGGACTGAGTTTTGGCTGAAATCTTCAGACCAAGTATTGCTCAGACCTGACGGCCTCAAACTTTCATTTACCCGGTTGACTGCGTCGATTAAATACGGGTTTAACTGCGTAGATGACGGTTGATCATTTAGGCTATTTTGCAACATTAATAAATTACGATTTAATTCAAAAAATATATCATGTTGCGTTGTTGGTGTATCGGATGCATTTTGAAATGTATTTTGATTGGAAATTTCACTTTGACTAGCAGCATGGTGGGGCGGTGTTAAATTTTCATTTAACTGGCTGATTACAGCGGTTAAGAAAGGGTTCAGGGCTGTGTACTCATTATCGGTTCTGATTTTTTTATTGTTACTCTCTATGTACGAAATTTTGTTAGAACGTTTCTCTGCCATAGCTAATATGAAATCTCCTTAACAAACCTACAATACTAGTAGCACATCTATTCAACGATTCAAGATTATTATGCAACAATGAAACAATCTCCACAGGTGACCGGTTATAAAAGACGTTATTAAGATGATAAAAATTTTCATTCATAACATACATTTGATGTCGAAAATCATCCAGGGCTTCGTTAATCCCATGTCCTTGATCAGCGGCGTGGTAGTCTGGATGAAAATCCTCTTCTACATCACTCTCATGTCTGACGCTGCTCGCACCTAACAAAGAAAATTTAATATTTTGAGTTTTTGCACTCAAAGGATGCCTGACAATATATATATATAAAAGCAAAATATGTGTAATATCGACTCACCTGAAACACTTAATTCCGCGTCCCTGCGAATATCTTCAAATTCGATCTTATCAGGTATAACTAGAACAAAATATATTATTATGAGAAAAATAGACATTTTTACAATGTATTATTTTGGTCAAAAGTAGGTTAGAATGATGGAACAAAATACCCGGAATGTCTGGAATTAGTGTATATGGGGTGGGGGGTCGCTCTACTCTGACAGCGACTTCCTCTTCTGATACAACTTCTAAATAGGTAATAAATGATAAATATAATTATGCAAATGAAAAAAGACATTATAGTATGGATTATTTATACTTTTATTTGTAACTTACGCAGAGGTCTCACAGTTGCTATGGGTCTTTGTGAAGAAGAGTCATGCGTGAGGGTTTCAATCTCATCATCGGAAATTACAACGAAATCATTTTCTAAAAGATCAGAAAACATGTAAAATATTCTCTTAGTAACCTACCAACCAGTTTTAACTCACTACACACTTCTATAAGACAAAATAAATTACCTAGTAAGTTTGTGTTCGTTTGTAACAATATCCTACGAGTGATCTTACTCTGTAATAAAAAAACACGAATTTAACTATTAGTTAAAAGTAGAAAAGTACATTTTGATAAGTAAACGGAACATCGAAGTCAGACTGTTCTACGACTCCATTAGTTTCTTATTGTGAAATAACTTGAATATCATCAAACAAGGAAAAATGATTCTTCTTACCATTTAGAAAAGCCATGGTCTCGGAGGAAATGGTGAGGTTCTTTGGAGACTTGAAAGTGATGGCCTTCACTTGGATGTATGCCAAGTTGACCATCTCTCTTCATTTATAACATATAAAAGTGGGTGTTGGTTGTGGTGTGGGTGTGGTGGTTTTTTTTGTTTGTTTGTTTTTTATTGGGGGGGGACTTTTCTTTTTAGAACTTTTCTAAAAAGTTAATTTTGTAAAATAGTTATCTTTATGACAACAGGAACAGCAACAAGCAAATCAGGTAAAAAATGTTTTTTGTCGATTTGTACTGATTGTGCAATATTTACGTCAGAGGAATAAGGAAATGATTCATGTATTATTAATGCATACGAAAATGCTATTCCAGACTCAGCGATTATTCTCATTCCCCTACAATCATTAATTTATTAATGTAGTCTATTCTAACATAAATTTAATTTTCTAACATAAATTTAATTTTCTGATATGCTTTTATAGAAAGTTTAGGAAACATTTCATTGTGTGTTATTGTGAAATTAAAGTTTTGTTTAATGACTTAAACATTTACTTTCACGGGAAAGGAAACTGGGGTGTTACGTGATATCAGTTACTTGAATCTGATTGGTCAAAAAAGACTTTTAGAAGGCAGGGGTAGTTGTAAACACCTTAATGACCCTACCATATGTTGACTTGAGCCGTCAAAATTAGGTTGACATTTTGTATATCCCCGGAGGAAAGAACTAAAAAACATTTACTCTGGTGGGAAAGGAGACACCAAACTCCCTTAACGACTTAAACATTTGTAAACTTTTACTTTCACGGGAAAGGAAACAGGGTGTTATGGGATATCATTTACTTTAATCTGATTGGTCAAAAAGACTTTTAGAAGACATTAAACACCTTAATGACCCTTCCATATGTTGACTTGAGCCGTCAAAATTAGGTTGACGTTTTGTATATCCCCGGAGGAAAGAACTAAAAACATTTACTCTCGTGGGGAAAGGAGACACCAAACTTCCTTAATGACTTAAACATGTGAAAACTATTAAGAGATACCTAGCCTCAACACCCACCTTTGACCTATCAGCAATCAAACAAGATTTGACATTTTGTATATCCCGAGGAAAGAACTAAAAACATTTACTCTGATGGGAAAGGAGACACCAAACTTCCTTAATGACTTAAACATGTGAAAACTATTAAGAGATACCTAGCCTCAACACCCACCTTTGACCTATCAGCAATCAAACAAGATTTGACATTTTGTATATCCCGAGGAAAGAACTAAAAACATTTACTCTGATGGGAAAGGAGACACCAAACTTCCTTAATGACTTAAACATGTGAAAACTATTAAGAGATACCTAGCCTCAACACCCACCTTTGACCTATCAGCAATCAAACAAGATTTGACATTTTGTATATCCGGAGGAAAGAACTAAAAAACATTTACTCTGATGGGAAAGGAGACACCAAACTCCCTTAACACACACACCCCTCCCCCTTTAACCTATCAGCAATCAAACAAGATTTGACATTTTGTATATCCCGGAGGAAAGAACTAAAAAACATTTACTCTCGTGGGAAAGGAAACTGGGTGTTATGGGATATCAGTTACTTTAATCTGATTGGTCAAAAAGACTTTTAGAAGACATTAAACACCTTAATGACCCTTCCATATGGAACCTTTGACCTTGAGAGGTCAATATAATTATGATCTTATGATGACCTTTGACCTATAAGCAATCAATCAAAATTTGACGTTTTCCCCACTCCATTACTCTCTCTTGCAGGTTATAAATAGGAGTGAACCGGAAACATCCTCAGGTCAATTTTGTCTGAAGGACGTCCAGGCACGCCAGCAGTGTGGCATCGGAACGCAGCATCTCGTTCCCGCTTTATCATGGAACAGGGTTACAGTCAAGTAACCCGAGACGTTCCCTTTCAAAAGCTACACTCAATGCTGCGTGAAAACGCTATGGGAACGAGAATACCAACGCCGCCGCACTGCAAGTGTCTGGACCCCCAGGTTGTGTAGCGTGTGTGCACAAGCCGAGGAGGTCTCAGACCTAGCTCTGGGATGCTGACTGAAGGATCCGTGAACCTGGAGTAGCATTGACATCCAGACTATAAAATCTAACAAACGTGTGTGGAGAGGACCAGCCCGCCGCATCACACACCTGCTGCAGGGGGACGCCTCTTGCCAAGGCAATCGATGAGGCAATCCCCCTGGTTGAGTGAGCCCTGATTCCCCGAGGCGAAGTGTGACCACGCGCCTCATAGGCTAGGGCAATGGCATTTCTCACCCAGTGTGACAGAGTCTGTCTAGTGGCAGACCCCCATGGCAAATAAAGAACTGCTCTGACTTACGCCACTGGCTAGTGTGGTGGACGTAGATCCTAAGAGCACGTACTGGACACAGTAAGTGAAGTCTTTCCTGCTCCAGAGCTGTGAAAGCCGGAGGACAGAAGGCCTCGAGAACAACTGGGTGCATGGTCTAGAATGGAACCTTGGAAGATAGTTCGGGTGAGGATGCAGAATAGCTTTAGAAGTAATAGCCATAAGAAAAACCATCTTAAGAGGCAGAAGCCTGACAGGCACTGACTCTAGTGGTTCGAAAGGAGTGTCGGCCAGGCCTTCGAGTACGATAGTTAAGTCCCACAAAGAGACCATCGCTCTAGTGGGCGGCTTCAACCATTTAGCTCCACGAATAAAACGGACAACTAAATGGTGCTTGTCCACAGAAACCCCATCATTCAGAGCATGACAAGCCAAAATAGCGGCTACGTACGTTCTGAGCGTACTAGGGCATAAGCCCGAGGACAACCTTTCTTGCAGAAACTCCAGCACTGAAACAATCTGGCAGTGAACTGGGTCTACATGTCTTGCCATGCACCAATTTTCAAATACACTCCATTTGAGGGCATAAGTTCTTCCAGTGGAGGGAGCCCTGGCACTTAAAATGGTTTCAATTATGCTGGCTGAAAGCCCAGCATGTCTTAGTTGGTCCCCTTCAGGGGCCAGATGTGAAGGTTCCAGAGGTCGGGCCGGGGATGAAGTATTGTCCCCTGCGGTTGAGACAGAAGATCCCTCCTCACTGGAATCACCCAGGGTGAGCCGTCGAGGAGAGATATAAAATCCGAGAACCACACTCTGGTCGGGCCAATGGGGCGCTATCAATAAGAGGCGCAAGCCGTGTTGACGGACCCTCGCCAGGACTCCTGGGAGCAGAACTATAGGTGGAAACGCATAAAGGCGTAATCTGGGCCACGTGTGGGCCATTGCGTCCAGACCCAGGGGAGCTGGAGGAGTCAGAAAGTAGTAAAGGGGGCATTCGGCTGCCTCTTATGAGACAAAGAGGTCCACCTCTGCTACGTAAAATCTTTCCCAGATTGACTGACTACTTCGGGGTGGAGTTTCCATTCCCCATGTTTTACAGCTTGTCTGGATAGCAAGTCTGCTCCTACATTCATATGCCCTGGAATGTGAATCGCCCTGAGGGACAGGAACTTGTCCTGTGCCCAAAGCAGAACCTGGTGCGCTAGCTTGTTCAAGCGGCACGAGCGCAGTCCACGCTGGTGATTTATGTACGAGACTACCGCAGTGCTGTCCACCCACACTAGGACATGGTAGCCTCTCAACTGCTGGAGGAAGTGTTTCAGGGCCAGAAACAGAGCCATCATGTCGAGGCAATTGATGTGCCACGCGAGAAGATGACCTCTCCAGCTCCCTTGTGCTGGACGGCCATCCAAGACCGCACCTGAACCACATAGAAAGGGTACGAAGCCCCCGGAGCGTAACCCTTATTAGCCTCGGGGGTTGGCCCTTGAATGAAACCCCTTGGCTCTTAGCCACAGCTGAAACGCTCTTATGTGCAGAAGGCCCAAAGGTATCACCGTGGATGAAGCTTCCATGAGGCCTAAAGATTTCTGAAAGTGATGAACAGTGACCTTCTGGCCTAGCTTGATTTCCTTCAGGGTGTTGAGAATGGATTCAACACGAGCAGGAGACAACTGTGCCCGCATTGTGACCGAATCCCATGTAACACTCAAATATGTTGTCCTCTGAACAGGAAGGAGAACGCTTTTTGTGGCGTTGAGTCTCAATCCTAAAGAATGAAGATGGGCTAAGACGACATCCCGATGTCGAAGCGCTAGTTCCTAAGACTGGGCCAGAATCAGCCAGTTGTTTATGTAATTCAAAATACGGATGCCCTGGAGTCATAAAGGAGCCAGAGTTGCATCCATGCATTTTGTATATGTGCGGGGTGACAGAGCTAGGCCAAATGGAAGGACCCAATACTGGTAAGCTTCGCCCCCAAAAGCGAACCTCAGGAACTTCCTGTGCTGTGGCAATATTTCTATATGGAAATATGCGTCCTTGAGATCGATTGTCACAAACCAATCCTCTAGTTGGATTTGAGAAACAATCATTTTGACAGTCAACATTTTGAATCTGGATTTCTGAGATAGCGGTTCAAGCCGCGAAGATCCAAGATCGGACGCAACCCTCCCCCTCTCTTGGGCACCAAAAGATACCGACTGTAGTAGCCCGACTCTCTGTCTGGGAGCGGAACATGTTCTATGGCCCCTTTGCCCAGCAGAGTCTGTAACTGCTGGGCCAGCAGATGTGCTCGATCTGGTTTCATGGAAGTGGAGACCACGCCGTTGAAACGCGGAGGACGATGTGCAAACTGAATCCTGTAGCCTGTGCCTACAGTCCTTTATACCCAAGGAGATACACCTGGCAGTAGTTTCCACGCTGCCAGCTTCTCCGAAAGGGGCACGAGCTTTGACACCTCGGCTAGATGGGGGGGGGGGGTGCTAGGTGTTGGGAGATGAAGTGTGGCAGGAGATGCCTGAACACCCAACTTTTCATTGGAGACCGGCGCTCCCCGAACACCAGTGGTGGCGGGGATTGAACACCGGCCTCCCGGGAGTGCCAGGGAGGAGGCCCTGTTTTGTGATGAAAATCCAGACGCCCCTCCCCAGGGGGAGACACCCCCATGGCCCCAGGCGCACGAACTCAGGGCTTCTTCTTTAAAGAGAGGAAGCTACTCTAGCTACTTTGAGAAGAGCGGCAAGCCCCACCCCAGTCTTTACGGGGGGGTGCGCGGCTGGTCACGCTCTCCTTCTGCACCTCACGCCTGATAGGGGCCAGACCTGGCCGGGGCCGGGTGGCGGACGGTCCCGTTTCTTGAGCACGGCGGGGAAGGAACCTCCCAAAGGCCTGTTCATATAGCTTTGCCTCCCGAAACCTAGTGGCGGCAGAATTAACAGCGTCGCCAAAAAGGCCGGAAGGCGAGATGGGGGCATCGAGGAAGACAACACGATCCTTATCTTTGATGCCCGTGAGGTTCAGCCACAGATGCCATGGAACGGCCCACAGCAAGGGCCGTCCTCTTGGTTGCACGGAGAGACAGGTCTGTGGCTCGGCGCAGCTCTGCAAACGCCCTGTCATCAATAGCCCCGCCGCAGCTCAGGTCCTTCAGCAGGTCAGCCTGGTAAACCTGCAAAACCGCCATGGTGTGCAGTGAAGCACCAGCCTGTCCTGCTGCCTGAAAAGCTTTACCCACCAAAGCAGGTGTCAATCTGCACGGCTTGGAGGGGAGAGTAGGCTTTTTCAGGGAGGATGATGTCCCAGGAGAGAGATAGCCCACAAGCGTCTCTTCTATCTGGGCATCATCATATAACCGCGTGCCTTCGCATCAATAATATCATTCGAATAAGTCGAAGGCACAAAAACACGCGATGAATACGGCTTGCTCCATGAAAGAGTTAATTCATCATGGATGTCACCAAAGAAGGGGAGGGAGAGATGTTGAGGCTCCTCCCCCCGGCCACCCGACAGACACCTGTCGTTCAATCTCGAACGCTTGGGGGAATCTCACTGCTGCGGCCGGTCGATATGCAATCGCTCGACCGCACGCGTTATAACCACTAATAATTCCTCAAAAGCTCTGTCAGCACTGGAGGAGCGTTGTGAGGAGGCTACTTCCATGGAAGCGAGAGAGGAAGATTCTTCTGCTCCTTCACAAGAAGCACCGGAGCGCGCTTGCGAAGCGGAAGCTAAAACTTCCTGATCCAGAGAGAGCGAGAGAGAAATCGGAAATTCCATCTCGTGCGCGTCTGCCAGATCAGCACGCGAGCCCCAGGAATGCGCCGCGGCTCGCGGTTTCTCTTTAAAGAAAGCGAGCCGCACAAAGCACCTTAATAGGGAGAAGATCACAGTACTCACATTCTCCTTGAAGCCCGAGGCGAGCGTGTTCTTCCCAAGCACTCGAGACAAACTCATGAAGATCGCCCTCCGAAAGAGATCTATCGCACGGAGGCACGCATCTCTTAAGCAATTCCGCCATATCGGTGAGTTAATGCTGTTATTTTTATTTCGCTTTCGCTACAGCTTGTACATGCACACGCAAACACAAAGCGGTCCTGAAGACAAAAAGATCTGAGGATGTTTCCGGTTCACTCCCATTTATAACCGGCAGGTGCACCTTATTCGGTGACGTCATGCCTGGCACAGGTTATAAGCCGAAGGTATTCGGCGGGTTTGACATGCACAGGCTTCACAACCGGGCAACAAAGAGATGTTCCCATAGCGTTTTCACGCAGCATTGAGTGTAGCTTTTGAAAGGGAACAGACCTACTGCATTATGACTGTAAGAATCATAAGAATGTAATGTAATTTATGCTTGGTTAAATGTTTTACGAGCAAGCTAATCCTAGAGCACAATAGCGGGCACATGTTTAGCATGGTTAAACTCTATACCATAAAGGTTCTAGTCAAGTAAATTTGTAATGGGACATTCACCTGCTCTAATGCTAATGCAATTTTGGAAGGAACTACTTTAACTTTTTTGCTCAGTGTATATGGTGTGCAGCAAGAGAAAAATGTAAATCCTGTCTAGTTTTTCTGGTGTCATAATGAATGCTGATGAACTGTAATCAGATTAAAACTTTGTAAAAATGCAGCTTTTACAGAAAAAAGGAATCTTGTTTATATGATCCAGTCATGCTGTACTGTAAATGTATGCAAAATAGTCAAATTCAAATAAAAAATTTATTTCTTACATACACAGTCATACACAGTACGATATGCACTGAAATGTTTAGGCGACTGCCCTTGACCATAAAACAAAGACTCTTAATATGTATAATAAATATGAAAAACAAAATAGAAAGTAAAAATTAAAAAAAAAGGTACTATATCTAAGAAAGAATATCTATGTAGGAAATAAATATTAAAACAAAAGTAAATTTGAGAAATAAGAAAGAATAAATTTAACAAAGAAAGAATAAAATATCTGTATAATACAAAATACAAAATATACACTATAAGAAAGATATAAGAAAAATTATAGAAAAATGAGAAAGGCCTAGCTGTACATTAGAAAATATCAAATTGTGGAAATTTACGTGGGAATGGAGTGAACATAAACAGAACGGAATGTCCAGGGGTGTGCAAATATGCTGTAAAGTGTCGTATTAAAGTGACTTGTGTGCATAATTAAAGTGTCTTATGTGCATAATGTCCATAATGTTCATGAGTATGCAAATACTCTCATTGGAACTTGGTAGATTTTTTTAATACTACAAATAGATTTGATGCTCTAGCATTACAATCCTGCCCAGAATGACCTCTTAATATAGATAATATAATAACATTAACAATGTTGATTCAATTAATATAATTGTATATTATTTTTATCAGTGTTTTTCCATGTAAGTACTTAGAACATTAAACCAAGAAACCAAATTAATTTTACACTGTTCTAATTTGTGTGCATATAAAGTTTTATTAGGAAAGCATATTACTTGTGTTTGATTTATATACAATTTACATACGTGGACAAAATTGTTGGTACCCTTCGGTCAATGAAAGAAAAACTCACAATGGACACATAAATAACTTTAATCTGACAAAAGTAATAATTTTTACAAATTCTACGAATGTTAACCAATGAAAGTCAGACATTGCTTTTCAACCATGCTTCAACAGAATTGTTTAAAAAAATAAACTCATAAAACAGGCCAGGTACCCCTAGAAAATACTGAAAATAATGTGACCAAAGGGACCAAGGAGGACACCATTGTTGAAAACAAATCATAAAAAAGCCAGACTGGAATATGCCAAACTACATGTTGACAAGCCACAAAGCTTCTGGGAGAATGTCCTATGCCAAGGCACATCAGCTCTATGTTCACAGATGGAAAATGAAGCATATTAAGAAAAGAACACTGTCCCTACTGTGAAACATGGAGGAGGCTCTGTTATGTTCTGGGCTGCTTTGCTGCATCTGGCACAGGGTGCCTTGAATCTGTGCAGGGTACAATGAAATCTCAAGACTATCAAGGGATTCTAGAGAGAAATGTGCTGGCCAGTGTCAGAAAGCTGGGTCTCAGTCGCAGGTCATGGGTCTTGCAACAGGACAATGACCCAAAACACACAGCTAAAAACACCCAAGAATGGCTAAGAGGAAAACATTGGACTATTCTAAAGTGGCCTTCTATGAGCCCTGACCTCAATCCTATTGAGCATCTTTGGAAGGAGCTGAAACACGCTGTCTGGAAAAGGCACCCTTCAAACCGGAAACAACTGGAGCAGCCTGCTCATGAGGAGTGGGCCAAAATACCTGCAGAGAGGTGCAGAAGTGTCATTGACAGTTACAGGAATCGTTTGATTGCAGTGATTGCCTCAAAAGGTTCTGAAACAAACTATTAAGTTAGGGGTACCATAATTTTTGTCCAGGCCTGTTTCATTAATTATTTTTTTGATTATAATTCCGTTGAAGCATGGTTGAAAAGCAATGTCTGACTTTCATTGGTTAACATTCATAGAATTCTTATTTATTATTACTTTTGTCAGATTAAAGTTATTTCTGTGACCATTGTGAGCTTTTTTTTTCATTGAAAAAACCGAAGGTCACACAAGAATTGTGTGTAAATCCCCATCGGTTTGCAGATTCCTCCACATAGTTCATGTAATTCTGCATTTTTCTTTGTATATAATTCAGATTCCTCTCCCACTCCCACAGTGCCCCATCATCAGCATGTAATGAATTCTCTACACATTCAAATATTTAGTCATTATGATAAACAATAAAACACAGCATACACCTTCTTTTGGTGTACCATTTCAATCAAATAGCTTTTTGGAGTACACAGCTTTTAATTTAAATTGAACTAGCAGTACTACTGTCGTTGGGAGTTACAGAGTTTTTAGAAACAGTTAAAAGGTAAAGCTAAAAATAAGCTGATCAGTTTTAATGTAATGAATGATATTATTTTAGGTTGAAGCCCGAGTACAGTATATGTCTGCATGTCTTTCTGTATGGCAGAACTCTCTACCTTACTTATTAATGCAAAGAAGTTAAATCTTGGGTACGCCTTATTTATGCTAAGTTGAAGTTATTTCATTGTCAGCCAAATACACTCCCTGTTTAAAGTTTAAAACAAATGACTGTTAATAACATCACTTTTAATCAATTAATTGATTTTAGCAGAAAAAAAAAGAGTGAGTTCTGACCAATATACAGACAAAACCTTTCTTTTATTAATGTAGATTATCTGTTTAACAAAATAATCTAGTACCCAGTTGTGCATTCTTCCTTCCACTCCTAAATGTATTTTAAAATTCAAATACTCCAGAGCATAGTATAAACTGTAGGCTTATTCTATACTGTATAAACAGCTGATAATGGTAGTATACTATAGTTTCTGGCATATTCATGTTTTGCTGCTTCTGCGAGAAGTTTGGCACTGTTTCTTAGCTTGTGCTGATGCTAATGGCTACAGTTCATAGCCTCTATTCCTGTGTGTGGGTCATGCCTGTAAATATGTTTGTAAATAGTCATTTAGACTTCACTCCATAGGGCTCCTTCCTTATGCAATATTATTGTATAAATCTGTCCAGAATTTAGCAGGTTTCATTTACTGTAAATAAACACAAGAAGGAGCTGTAATTTCTGTCCTCCTAATCTGCATCTTCTTGTGAACCTTCATCACATTAAATTGTGTCTCCAAGTCAAAGAGGCCAAACAGTCTTACAAGCTCCAAGTTACCTTATTGATTACATTTGCATGTAATTTGCTGAGTGATATTGTCTGTGAAAGAGGCATGTGCTCTCAGTAGTGTTAATTTTTTTGGTATGTTTTGTTTCCTCCAATTAAATGATCTGTAGAATTGTAAAGTATAAAGTTCTCACCTGCTTTTTGCTTCTCCCTTTGAAGCTCTGAGGCTGAAACAGATAAAGTGGGTTTGAGTTATTTTGTGTACATTCTATATAAATAAAAGTTTTGATCTGTTTAAAAGATTAAACAGTGTAATATAGTGATGAGGGAAATGGACAACACAGATCAGATTGCAGTTATTAAATGTAATCGTCCTCTATGTTAAATATTTGTTAAATGATGAAGCACACTTCACAAAGTGGAACATGATGGTCACAAGACTCCTCTACCTCCTGGACGTTTACTTCCCAATAAATGGTTAAAACCTGAGGTGTGCATAAAGTGGTACAATTTGTTTGAGTAAATCTAAGAAGTTGTAATTTTATGATGGTCAAAGGATTCCACAGTGATGGTTGGGGTGTGTTTAAAAGCCTTTGCCATTTCACAGTTGGACCACTGTGAACAAAGTTGTATTTTTGCCAAATGTGGGTTTTTACTATTCACTGCTTGAAAGGGTTTTTTTTTCCCTTTTTTGTGCTCTTGCTTATTCTTCAAAGTGTCTTGTGGACTTCCGGTTTCGGGCGCGGATGGAGTAGACGCATCTATCTCGTGGTCCCTGTGCAAATTAATGTTTTGCTTGAATCTTTAAATCCTCCACCAGTTATCTTTAAGGTATTTGACTATGAACAATGCTTAATGTTTAAAGAGATTAAAAATGGCATCGAAGTCGACTAAGCAAGTGAAAAAAGACTCTGTCAAAGACGATAAACTCACACCACATGCGGAGTTTAGCATGGCGGCCTTAACTAGCCTTCTGGAAGACCACAGAAAAGGCCTGGCTACCGAGTTCAAAACTGCCTTAATGTCTATGGAAACGAAGCTGGATTCAGTCCAGGCGGCCGTACTGGATCAAAATAAACGAATTACCTCGCTAGAATCTAATGCAGACTCTCTTAGTGAGAAAATTCGCTCGCTGGAAGTGGTATGTTCGGAGCTAACCGAGACGTGTGCTAAATTAAAGGCTAAGACGTCGGACCTGGAGGGTAGGAGTCGGCGTAACAATATCAGGATTGTTGGATCCATCGAGGGCCCCCGACCGTCTGCGTTTTTTTTCACAGCTGTTGATGGACGTTTTGGGCGAACAAACTCTGTCCTCTCCTCCGGAGATTGACAGGGCACATCGAGCTCCTGTGGCTAAACCGAAGCAAGGTGGAAGACCAAGAGCGGTGATAGTTCGCTTTCACCGCTATCAGATTAAAGAGGCCGTGATGAGGGAGGCTCGGAAACGAAGGGGCTCGCTACAATATCAGCACGTGCCGATCGCCATTTACAATGACTACAGTCCAGAAGTTATGGAGCAGCGAGCGCAGTACCGTGAGGTTATGGCGGAGCTGTATAAACAGGGTCTTAAACCATCCCTTCTCTTTCCAGCAAGGTTGAGGATCACAACTAAAGAAGGTGGACATAAGTCATTTACCTCGGTGAATGAGGCCGAGAACTTTTTGAAAACTTACTGTAATACGTAGTAGGGAACATTACAAGGCTTCAGTTTGTTTTGTGTTGACGGTCGTTTGCAAAGTGTAAATACTAAGTCATATACGGACTGTACGGGATTGTTATGCCCTATAAGGAGGACTTTTTGATGTACAGGGCTGAGTTTGCATAAGGTAAGGAGAGATTAGGAGGTTTGATGGTGTTATGCTTGGGGGGAGGGTTGATATAGTGGGAGGGTTGGGGGTTATTAGAGGGTGGCGCCACAATTGTTGTGTATATTTTTTCCCTCTGCATAGTAATGTGGGTCTCGATGTTCCATTTAAGACTGTTCCTTATTTTTTAAATACAGTTTGCAGTCCAGAACTTTTTTTTTCTTTTGTACCATGGGTAGAGCATTGAGATTTATGAGCTGGAACATTAAGGGCTTAAATAATACAGTAAAATGAGGTAAAATTATTGCGCATCTTAGGTTGCATAAAATAGATATTGCTTTTTTACAAGAGACCCACCTGCGCAACTCGGATCATCCTTACCTTAAGCACAGGTGGAATGGACATTTCTTTCATTCATCATTTCAGGCAAGGGCAAGAGGCGTGGCTATTTTGATTGGCAAGAATGTACCTTTCACTCCAAACAATATCATAGCGGATAAGAATGGGCGCTATATCATTGTTACAGGTACCCTATGTAACAAGAACTTAATTCTAGCAAATTTTTATGCTCCAAATTTTGATGACGTCACCTTCTTTAAGCATGCCCTCTCACAATTTCCGGACCTCAATTCTCACTCTCTCATACTTGGTGGGGATTTTAATTGTTGTTTGGATGCTGTCCTGGACCGTTCTTCCACAGGAAAGTGTGCTCCCAGTAAATCCTCCAACTACTTAAACAGTTTTTTCTCAGATAATGGTCTTTCAGATATTTGGCGCTTTTTGAACCCTCAAAAGAGAAATTACTCGTTTTTTTCAAATGTGCACCATTCATACTCTCGAATTGATTATTTCATTTTGGATAATGCCCTGATATCTGATGTTTGTTACTGTGCATACCAAGGTATAATCATTTCAGACCATGCCCCCCTAATCTTAGATTTAAGGTTTTCTAATTTACCCTCTCCCAAAAGGAGCTGGCGGCTGAACACTTCGTTGTTGGCAGATGATGACTTTGTTGGATTTATTTCTGACCAGATTTCCTTCTTTTTGAATGTTAATGTCTCTTCAGACATATCTAATATAATAGTCTGGGATACTCTTAAGGCATATATTAGAGGTCAGATCATTGCATATGATGTCACTAAGAAGAGGAAGTTGAGAGAGAAGCAGTTATCTTTATCTGATGAAATTGCTCGACTGGATGGTCAATATGCTAGTTCACCAACTCCGGACATATACGAGAGGTGTCGTAAATTGAAAACAGAGCTAAACTTATTGTTAACCAATGAGACTGAGTCCCTTTTGAGGAGAACGAGGAGTGCGTTTTATGAGAGTGGGGAGAAGTCTGGGAAGTTACTGGCTAACCAGCTGCGGGGGTTCCAGGCAAAGCAAATCATTGGTGGTCTCCGCCTGGATAATGGTGATATCACAACTGATTTGCGCATCATTAATGATAAATTTAGAGACTTTTATAGTTCTTTATACGCTACTGATTCTCCCCCACAAGGAGACATGGATCACTTTTTCACCCAAATACAGGTTCCAACCATATCCCCTGACACCTGTAGTACTTTAGAGGGACCAATTACGCAGGAGCAGGTGGTGGCTGCTGTCTCTGCCATGCAGTCTGGGAAATCACCAGGACCTGATGGTTTTCCATCAGAGTTTTATAAGAGGTTCTGTAAGCAGCTTGCCCCTTTTTTGACAGCAGTTTATACTGATTATTTTAAATCAGGGGCTCTCCCTCCTACCATGAGTCAGGCATGTATTTCGCTGCTGCTTAAAAAAGACAAGGATCCTTTAGACTGTGCTTCTTATAGACCCATCTCCTTACTTAATTGTGATGTCAAAATTTTAGCAAAGGTGCTTGCCTTGAGGTTAGAGGCTGTCCTCCCTACTATCATCTCCCCTGATCAGACAGGCTTCATAAAGAATCGGCATTCATTTTTTAACATACGCCGATTGCTGAATATAATTCACTCTCCACACCACTCTATTCCAGAATGTGTAGTTTCCCTGGATGCTGAGAAAGCATTCGACAGAGTAGAGTGGAAATACCTTTTTCCAGCTTTGGAAAATTTTGGATTTGGCCCAAACTTTCTTTTATGGGTCAAGCTATTATATAATGCACCCTCTGCCGTAGTGTTAACCAATGGGATGTCTTCCTGTCCATTTAATTTACAACGTGGAACCAGACAGGGCTGTCCTTTAAGTCCATTGTTATTTGCTCTGGCCATTGAACCACTGGCAATCGCCTTGCGCGAATGTCAGCAAATTGCTGGAGTCGTGCGAGGCAAGGCCATACATAAGGTGACATTATATGCAGATGATTTATTGCTTTATATTTCTAACCCCCGGACCTCTCTGCCTGCAGCCCTGGCTCTGCTTGAGAATTTTGGTAAGCTTTCTGGCTATAAACTTAACTTGCATAAGAGTGAACTTTTTCCGGTCGGCGTGGCGGGGGAGAAGTCACAATACTCTAATATACCTTTGAAGATAGTCGAAAATAAATTAATGTACCTTGGTGTCTGTATCACCCGCCAGTATAAACAGTTGTTTAAATATAATTTTGGTGTGCTTCTGGAGCGAACTAAGAAGGATCTTTTAAAGTGGTCACCTTTAAGGCTATCACTTATTGGACACATTAATTCCATTAAGATGACAGTTCTTCCAAAATTTCTTTATCTTTTCCAAAGTTTACCTTTGTTCATTCCTTTATAATTTTTTAAATCCCTAGATTCTGTCATTTCCACTTTCATCTGGGATGGTAAGCATCCCAGGTTGAGGAAGACACACCTTCAGAAGACTAGATGTGCTGGGGGGATGTCCTTGCCTAATTTTAAGCTTTACTACTGGGCGGCAAACATACGCAATACTCTGTACTGGTGGCATTACCACATACAGCCTTGTAAACCATCCTGGGTAAATATGGAGGTATATGCACATAATCAGGTCTCTCTTCCGGCTCTTCTTGCATCCAGGCTAGATTTAGTTTCATATAGTAATGTAAACTGCCCAGTGGTGAAACACTCACTCAGGATATGGACTCAATTTAGGAGATCATTTGGCTTCGCAGGTCCTTCCCTCCTGAGTCCTATTGTTCACAATCATTTGTTTTTGCCTGCAATTCACGACAGCTCTTTTAAATCTTGGTCTGATAAAGGGATAATATGTTTTCAGAATTTATTCATAAATAATGTATTTGCATCTTTCGATCAGTTGATGTCACATTACGGGTTGGTTAAATCTGACTTTTTTAGATTCTTGCAAATAAGAGACTATGTCAAGTCCCTTTCAGACGATTTTCCTGTTTTACCCCAGGAGAATCCTCTGGACTCCTTTCTTTCCTGCAATGTACTAGCTAAAGGTTCAATTTCTGTACTGTATAGTCTACTTTTGGATCAGTCGTCATCCCCTACAGATAAAATTAAGCAGGCTTGGGAGGAAGACTTTGGTAATTCAATTTCGGATGATCTATAGAATAGCATTCTTAAACAGGTCCACTCATCATCAATATGTGCCCGGCACTCTCTCATACAATTTAAAGTAGTACACAGGGCTTATATATCTAAGACTAAGTTAGCCCAAATGTTTCCTGACGCTAGTTCCTTGTGTAATAGATGTCGAGGAGCTGAAGGCACGTTATTCCACATGTTCTGGTCTTGCCCAGATTTAGAACTTTTCTGGCGGTCAATATTTGACTCATGGTCTGCAGTTTTTCACCATAGGCTGGAGCCGGACCCGCAGGTGGCTCTGTTTGGGGTTGCCCCAGTGGAATTACAGTTATCTTCGCCACAGCGTAAAATCATTGCCTTTTCTTCATTGCTGGCACGTAGAGCTATTTTGTTAAAGTGGAGGGAACCTCGCCCTCCTACTCATACCCAGTGGGTGAGAGAGACTGTGTCCTGCCTTCATATGGAAAAAATTTGATTCTCATTGAGAGGGTCAGATAAACTTTTTTTTAAGGTGTGGCAGCCATTTATTGATTATGTGGACAATCTCAAGCAATCTTAATCTATTTCATTATACTCATGGTACATAGTTATATACTCTGTTGCAAAATTAAAATTATATTTCTGGATGATTTTTTTTTCTTTTTTTCTCTCTTTCTCTTTTTTCAAAAACCACATTTACAATTGTGTGTCTGTTAATGTGAGCGCCACCCTGTTTGTGAATTGGTTGACTGAGCCTGGGGTTTGAATTGTTTGAATTAATTGGAAAATTGAAAAATCAATAAAAAATATTAAAACCAAAGTGTCTTGTGAACATAGAGTTTACAGCTGTATACACCAAGCATAAAACTCTCATGCTAAATGAAGAAGTGAAAATGATGTCTTTTCTTAGACCAAACCTTTCACATCTTTCTTTCCTCAGTCAGTTGCGTTGGTCTCCCGTGTGTTGCTTCATTTTGTTCAAAATATTACTGTTACAAATTTAGGGTGTTGAATATTGTTGCCCCTACTTCATCGGCTTTACTTCAGATGTCCCCCTTCTCACTCATTGTGATCATCTTCAGCGAGTTGCTTTAAAACAACAGGTTCAACCTTTTTACACAGGTGGCACCACAGACACGAGACGAGGCCTTATGGGGAAAAAGGGAAATTTAATTTTAAAAAAAACGGGGAAGGAGAAGGTTTAAAGGAGGGAGGAAGGGAGAAAAGGAGAAGAAAAGAGTGAAGATATGCAGGTCTGGTGGCAGTGCCCAGCTGGCACACGGCTGGTAAAAGGCGGTGGCGGACAGAATGGCAGTCTGGACCATGACGACGCCCTCTCCCTTGGCTGGACGGCTTTCCCGGGTGGGATCAGGGGCCTTAACGCAGTCCTCTCAGCAGCCTTTTCCCTTTCGGCGGCGGGGACGCAAAGCAGGCTTTAAGCGGAAGTAAAGATTCCTGAGCAGCTCGAGCAGTTCTTTCCTCTGTTGTCCTCATCGCAGAGATCAAATTCCAATCTCTCCTTTAAAGTCTCTGGGGCATGTAACTTCGCCCCGCTCACGTGCCACTCTCATATAGCTCCACCGCACAAATCTTTTCTTTGTTTCCAGACCCCACGCTAAACTCTGCACCTCGCTTTTATAATGTGAGGAAAGCCAGAGATCCATTAATGTTAATTTCACCTCCCGACCTGGCACCTGACATGGCACTAAATTAATTGTGGCCCCACACAAGGAGTAGCCTAGGGGCACATAGTTTTAAAACATTGCCAGCTGGACTCCTGTGCGTACACCTGATACAAGTGGATTTACATCCCTTCCTGATTTAAAGTGAGTGATGGTTGAATGTGCTAGGAATGTTCACTCACTTATCGTCTATACCACTGGAGGGGACTGGAGCCTATCCCAGGAGGCTAAGGGCACGAGGCAGGGTACACCCTGGACAGGGTGCCAATTCATCGCAGGGCACACACACTCTCAGACTACGGGCAAACAGGAGGAAACTAACTAAGCACGGGGAGAACATGCAAACTCCATGCACACAGAGACGGGAATCGAACCCGGACCCTGGAGGTGCAAGGCGACAGTGATAACCACTACACCACCATGTTGCCTTGTTAGGAATGTTATGAAATAATTTTAAGATTACCCTTCTTGTAACAGATAACTGCAGTTATTATAGCTCCGACAGCAATAAGACATGCTGATACTGAAATCCCGACGTCCCACTTCCAAGCCTCAAAGACTTTACCTAAAATGAAACCAAGCCTGTTACAGATATTTTTATGAAACCAGGCAAGAATAAATGCAATAAACATCTGTATAGACAGAATTGTTGCAAAAACACAGAAATGCCCAAGTTCTAATACAAAAATATTGTCTTTATCATGTTCATATTTTACCTTTAATCACCTCATAAGTAATGACAACAGTAGAATGTTACAGTATAAATCCAAAAGGTTTTATTCATTCTCATTTATTTTTTTTTAATCTATTAATTAGTTTGGCTTACTATTAATTGTGACCTCTGCTTCTATCACGTGATGCTTTTGTTGAAGTCTGCAGTAAAATCTGTTGGAATCACTATAATCATAATCAGTGATGCGGCGTTTCACACTGAAGCCCTCGGTGTCTCTGTGTATCTGTGTCTCTTCAGCAGACAGAAGAGCTCCTTCACCGTTCAGCCACAGAACCTCAGGTTCAGGTTTCCAGCCTCTGGACTCACACACTAGATTAACCCCTCCTGAGTTATCATAACTCTCCATCATGATCACTGGGTGGCTTCCCTGAGCTGTAATCATGAAAAAAATAAAGTTTTAAAGATACTGAAATAGTAGCAGCTTTTAGGGTCATGTGTAGAGCCAAACAAGAAACACTCATGTATTAAAATTAATTTCAGAAAGGCTACCTTGTTACCTAATGCGCGCGCACACACACACATTTCCAGACTTTTTGACACAGTTGGATTCATATTGTGTACCGAGTACAGTGATACCTTTGGCATATGAATGCACCGCCTCGCAAATTTTCCCCATAAGAACAAAAATTTCGCAACAAATTTGCCTCAGCATGCAAAGCATCTACAGCAAGCTGGTCACAGGTATGTCCAGTTGCGCGAACATTCAGTTGCTCGTACTTCCGCAACTTCTGTAGGTGATCAAAACTTGTTTGCTTCAGTGGTGAGCCAAATGAAGCGAGTTTACATGTTCGTTTTTTTTTGCATTTTGCATTTTGTTTAAGATTTACAAGACATTGATTAGTGTCAGTTGTTTCTGTTTAATAGGCTCTGTGTTCTTTTCTTAAATTTTGACAGTCTTTGTCAAACCAGCTGTCATCTTTTTTTTTTGATGCAGCACTGGTTTTTAGTTTATATATGGTTTTTAGTTTTATTTTGATATATATCAATATTCTGTACTGCCTAATTGACTCCTTGTTTTACTGTGGCTGTCTCCAGGAAGTTGTTTAGAAGAATTTGAATTTCATAGCTTATGGCTTCTTGGAACTCTTCTGTGCTGTTTTCATCCCAACTGTAGGAGTTGTGGATGTTGTACACCTTACTGGGCTGTGTGTGTGTGTGTGTGTGTGTGTGTATGTGTGTGTGTGTGTGCGTGTGCGTGCGTGTGTTGTGATTAGTCTTTGTCTTTTGAATGAACACAATAATTTGGCTGATCAGACAGAGGGGTTAGTGGTTTGTCAGTAAATGCACTGAAACAGTCTGAATCAGTTATCATGTAGTCTACTGTACTGTTCTCAGGAGGTGAGCAAAATGTTCATCTTCCTAAAGAGTCCCCAACAGACTACAGGGGGTCTTTGTATTCTAGTATTTTATCATAGTTGTTCCTGTGAGTGGAGGGCTTAGGATTAGTTTTTAGGAAACATGTTTTTAAATAAAGTGGTTGTTGCGTGTGTTTATTATGTTGGGGTGTGTTTCTGTTCTTGCATTCAGGTCTCCTTAGATGAGTCAATTTCCTTGCCCCTGGGAACGGCACGTCTCTCTCTCTCTCTCTCTCTGTCTCTCGCACACTCGCATACACAAATACACACACACACAAATACACACACACACACAACTACACAAACACACACACACACACACACACACACACACACACATATATACTGTACATACTCACAGTCAGCCAAGAGTGCTCTCCTATCTTTATAATAATGAACAGTCTGGTGCTAATTTTAATTATTAAAGTGCTGCCAATCCGCGGCATGTTGAAATCATTCCCACATTTTGTGTTTCTTGTAACAGTTTGTGTTATTTTGTGAAATTTCAAATCATAGTAAAAATTCTATGTAACAGAATGTGATAGTAGTGGACATAGTGTTTTTTTCTTTTGCTCCTCTTAGTTTTCCCATGACAATTCAGTCTATAGCTGTTACATTCACTTAGTCATTGTCTATACCTCTTTGTGAGGGAGGGGCCAGGAGCCTATCCCAGGAGACTTAGGCCAGAAGCAGAGGTACACCCTGGACGGGGTGCCAATCCTTTGCAGGGTACACACATACACCCACTCACACGCTCATTGACAAACTAGGGGCAATCTAGGAGCTCCATGCCACTACAGCTGTTAAACTAAATTTAAATTTGTCACATGGTGCATGCATGTGTGAGCACATGTGTCTGTGTATGTGTGTGTTGGGGTGGGGTGGGGTGCAGGAGCATGTTTTTATATTGGTAAAGAACATACAGTATGTTCCTACAAAGGTAAGAACATCTCACAGATTTAAAGTGCTCACAAGGATATACAGTATGTGTCTTCCTTAGGAAAAAAAATATAGCATTCACTTAAACCAGATTTGGGCATTAAGTAGCTGCATTAATATTTATTACAGGTCCTCACTAGGCCACCGGCAGAAATGTGTGTCCTGCAGGAAAAAAGGAACACAGTGGTACAACAGTTTTGTACCTTTTCGATAAATGTACCCTTAATGGCATGGAAAAGACCACTGATGATAATTTTTTTTTTTTTTTTTTTACCTTTTAGGGTACACCTGAATTGAAGGTACATGATTGTTCTAACATCAATAGTACATTAACCTTACCCATTAACTATTAGACATAGCAACAAAGCACTGATTGGCCGAAGTAGTCACAGGAATTTTCTGTCAGAACGGAGAGAGGAAAGCATGCCACAAGCAAACAAAGCATGTCTGTTATTTTATTAATATAACTTGAAATTAAAAGGTGTATTTGAATTGTCAAACTACAAGATGGCATCATTCTTTTAAGTTTTATTATTTTGTGATTATTTGTTTATATTCAGTTTGCAAATCGAAAATTTAAATGTTTTACCCACCCATCCTGAAAATAGTGAGTTAAATTACCTTATTTACTTTGTATCAAATTATGTAAGCCACTTGCACACGTTTTAATCTATTTAAAGCAATTAGTGGACATTAAGTATATTGTGCATGTAGCGTTTATCCACTGGCCACGATAACCTTTAGCTGGGAATAGCAACAGCTGTGATTTGCTGAAGTCGCTGCAGTCGTTTTCAGAATGGAGAGCGGGAAGCAGATTGAGACCACAACACACAACCATGGATTTATTCATAAAAATTTTATTTTATATACTGTACCATTTTAGTGTGATTGTATTTTCTGAATGTTTTTTCAGCTAATAGACGTGTTTTAAAATATTTATTTATTGTAAACCTAAAAGGTGTATTTTTACAAAATATTTTACTTTAGTGTTGCAAATGCATTTGATATATTTTCATAGTCGCTGATAATAAATTGATTGAATTTCATATTCAATAGGGAAATTACTTTTTTTATAGTTCCCAAAGGAACACATTAGATACCATTAAGGTACAGAAGGGCTAGGCACTGGGGTGGTACCTTCAAGGAAAAATATTTGCTCCTTTGTTTAAGGTACAATAATGTACAAACAAGTTTATAAAACAAAAGGTACATTTTGGTTGACCATGGTACAAATAATGTCTTTGTTGGTACAGACATAATTGGTACAAATTTATTTCTCTTTATTAGGGTACAATTCTGTGCCCTTGAAAGGTACCTTTATTTTTGAGAGTGTACTCAGATTTGTAGGATTACAGTCTGTATCCAGACTGGGAAATCAGCACTGCTTGTCTTTCTCAGTGATGTGTATGAATAACCAGCCTCCATCAGTGTTTGAAATATCTTTATCTTCAAATATATTTTTAATGCTAGAGCACAGGTAAGACCTTACTGTTGTTTAATGTACTTACAGTATGGGTACAAAGTCATTTTAGAATTTGAGGGATATTGTACAAACCTCTGGAAACCTAATACATTAGGTAATAGAATTAAAGTAATACATTCACATCTATTATTTATTTCTGTCTCAACTTTCAATTATTTCTTGCAATGTTTTTAGTTCATTTTGAACAAGTTTTAAAAGTTTTTAAAAAGTTCAGTTCAAAATAAGAAATAAGAAAACAACTTTCAGGATATTAAGACAACTTTATTCTTTAATGAAAAAAGTAGGTTCAGTAATGAACCTAACATGCACAAATATTAACACTAAAGAAATGAAAGCAACACCTCCTGGGTCTCTTCAATCCCAATGTTAAAAAAAGCTGCATAGAAACGAAGTTTTTCTTTAAAGGTGGTAAGATAAGAGTGTAGGTGACGTCTAGCCACCGCATCATAGAAGGACACTTGACCCCGTGCGTAGTCCAAATACAGACCGAGCTTTGCCAGCTTGATGAACATTGTCGGAATCGCTTTACCATCATTGATTATTATCTTACCCTGTGCTGAGGCAATGGTCCAGATGCCAGCATCAGGATTGTTATCCGAAGTATCGTCTGCATTGAAAGACTCGGTACGCAGCCCCACAGTCCAGGGCACCTGCTGCGTCACCTTCAGTTCAAAATAAGACCTGGTGTCCAACAGGTTCTCAGATGAAACACAGATACACACCAGATACGTCTCCGCTGTCGGGGCACGAGTTGGACTGCTTAAGGATTCTTGGTAAACACTTTTGCCATCACTACTCACTTTGAGAAGATGGTGAGCTGACTCAGGATTTAGATGCATATCAGCTGTGGAGAAATCACAGTCAAATTAAATAATTTTAAAAAATAGCAAAAATAATGAGAGTTCAATAGAATTACATATAATCATTTTTTAGGATGTTTAACATTTAACAGGGTTTTGTGTTCATTCATACATTTATCTTCTGTACTTCTTTAACTGCCTACACAGGGTTGCAGAAAGCCTGGAGTTTATCCCAGGAAAATTTTGGGGTAAAGCCTGGACAGGGTGCCAGTCCATCGCATCTCATGCATGCATACAGTACACCACACACTTATTCACTCTAATCCACACATTCATTGTACCCTAATTGGGTATATTGGATATGTATGTCTAATATGTCTTTGGACTGTGGGAGGAAACTGGAGCACCCAGAGGAAACTCCATGCACACAAAATTAAACCCTTGAATATTTTCTTCATCACATCGCTTCAGCTAAAAGAAGCTGTACTTTTGGACTCAATTTTGCAGAGGGGATGTCATGCCAATATGCCTCTTATAATTCAGATTTGCCCCAGTGGTGGCAAAGCATCACATATCTCTCACACTGTTTCTGCAAATTTGAGTGATTGAAAAATATATATATTTTTTCTTTTACTCTACCTTTAGCTGCTACGATCCACCTCCACACTGCAAAAAAAAAAAAAAACCTGAGAGGATCACTACACCTTAAACAGAACTACATACAGTACAGATAAGCAGTTGGCAGATACATTTGATCTACTCGATATTTAAACTGCAGATAAAATAATAATAAAAAAATATTCAGATCAATGCAAAAATAAAACTACAAACAAAAAACACAAGTCCAGAATGATGGATTTGAATACAATGCAGTGAATATGTTCTCACCTTCCCCTGGAACAAGACCTCCTTTTTCCACTGATAGAACACAAACAGGAGAACAACTTTATTATGTACATGTGAGTCAACAAATACACTTATGCTTATTCACAAGAGTGTAAGGCCAACCTAACATGTTTATTAAAACCACGCAAAGACAATACTTACTTGACAGACTAGAGAACTCATTACAAACATCTGACACACCTAAAGGAGAAAACAGTACAATATGTATAAGATTTCAACTACTGGTTAAGGAAATTGAGGTTGTTCCTCTAGAAAGCTTCATACAATAGTGGCCATAGGTATTAAGACAACATCTTCCATGTGTTCTAGTTCTCTCAGTGCAGAAAACTAATTAGTTTCAGCCTTTCTGGCGCAAAAATTGTGCTAATGAATCAAAAACGAATGAAAACCTGGTTATGTGATGGTATTCAGCTTCTGGAGCCATACCCTTCCAAAAACTCAAAAGAAAACTGTTGGACAATGGTAAAGTCAGCAGCAGTCAATAAGCTGTATTCTGTATACATGATCTTCAGGACACAATCAAGCAGGTCAAGCACAAAGGTACCCCAAAAGTACCCCCAAAAAGATTAGCTCTTTCTGTTGGATAAAAACTTCAGGAAGGCTTTCAGAAGACATACACAACATTAAATTAGCAGCAGGAAAATCTGTCTTTTGAAGAATTTCTTCTATTCCCAAATAAATCCAAAAGGCAATGTAGTAGATTAAAAAGAGAGACATTTTTTTCTCTGCAGAGGAAGCACAACTCACAATACAGCAACAATGAGTTACTGCTTCAGCTCAAACAAAGTGTAGGGTAAATATAGAGCAATTCTCAAACATTACAAAATGATGACCCCTCATGACTGTATAAAAATGGTGTAAACAAGTTTATACATATAAATGGGGCTTTTTCACTTCAGCTGGGCCTGGGGATCGAGTCAAGATACTGTAGATAAAATCACTGATCTACACCCACCAGGATATTTGCAGCAGATCCTTTGGGTGCTTTGGGTAGTGTGGTGGGGCTTCTCTTGATCAAACTTGTTTGTCTGACACATGCTATAAGTGCTCGATCGGATTGAGATTTTGGGAGTACTGTAGAGGTCTGGGTCGATGGCCTTGGGTTCTGTGCCTGCTGGGCACGGTGTAAGTCAGGCTGTGGTGCACTGGGTGTTCAGAGGCCTTTTTTTTTAGTGTGTTATGCTTCACTGGCTCCTCTGTAGGATCGGAGCAGATGAGCTTGCTTTTGCTCCTTGCGGGCATTGGTCAATCTTGGGTGCCTATGATCCTGTCACCAATTCCTGTATAGTTAGTGATCATTGTTGTTCAGTTTAACTGGCAGTGTTGGTAATATTATCACTGATTGGTGTAAAAGCTGCAGGCTTGTGTTCACTAGCCAGCTGAGAAAGTATTACAGCACAAAACAGGGATATTAATGTTGTGGAACACCAATCAGAGCCCAAATCTAAATCCTGTCAAAAACCATACACAGGACTGTGTACAGGGTATCTGCTCAGTATTTACCAGATCTGGAGCATTTTCTAGAAGAACGAAATCAAATTGCCAAATGTGAAGGTGTGCCAAGTTTTTATATGCTTGCATTATAAAACTCTGAAACTCTTACAGAGGTGTGTAGACATTATTTGATTTGATACTTTATGTTAGTGACATATTTATGCATTATGCGATTAGGTTATAAATCAACATTGATCAACATTTACCTGCGTCGAGCTGTTCGGTCACTTCCCTTAGTCTGTAAGCTGTTAGAGTGAGAAAATGTAGCAGTTAATTTGTGTGTTGTTAATGCAACGTGAAATCATCTGAAAAAAAATATTTAATATAATAATATAATATTTAAATAAAATTATATTTAAACCCTTTCAGCATACTAAAGGATTTTCTTCTCTTACCAGTCATAATGACTGCACCGAGGAGAGCAAGGATAATGAGCATGCCGACAGTGAGTGTTACATTCAGAGTCTTCCTCTGCAGAGTCACCGTGTCTGCAGTGATAGCAATCAGAAACAGACGTGACAGAATAGCATCTACATGCATGCAAATACTTAAAACAAGTTATATGTAATTGTAATTTCATTGAAATGTTTACCTTCTGTATTTTGTATTCGAGCATCCTGTCGAGAATTGTCATTTTGAGGATTTCCACCTGGGCAATCAAAGGCAATCAAATATCATGGCCAATATATATAGTACTGCAGAAAAGTATTGAGTCAGCCCTCATCTCTTTATCTTAAATTAAATCAAATGATGTAGATTAAATTGAAGAAATGTAAAAAGAATTATTATAATAATTACTGTGGCTGGCTGCTAAGTGCCTAAAGATATTATTTTAAATTTGCTTGTTTATGTAACCACCTCAGCAGCAGCCTCATTTACCCTCTCATCTGTTCCAACCACTCAGCATTCAGCATCAGCAGTATTCTAATCACCGGCCTGATCATCTGTCATCATCTGCACCTGTTTCTAACTGATTCAATGCCTCAAGTTATATCTTTTATGCTTGAATGATTTAGTCAGTGTGGCTTATAAAACAAAACACATTCCTCTGAAACTGCTGAGGTACAGAGACTGGACTGAAAATGAATGCCAAAAACCTACCAAATATGAGATCTTGGAGAACTACAAGAACCTTTTCTTTTAACCTTTACTTTGTGTTTCGTATAACAATTTTGTGATGCTGAAAAAAGCCGATAAAGGTTTTGTGCTGAGCGTTATTCCTTGCTCTGAGCTCTTTTTTCCTTCGGCTATCTGGCACAAAGCGTCACACCATATTTAAGTGACCACTTTGATTTCAAGCACAAGAAAGGCACTAGCTTTATTATGCAAAGGTGTTCCTTCAATTAAAAACAACTAGTTTGGGATTCATATCCTTTTTGAACTACACTAGAATCCCCCATCCCACCCAGCTGTTTAAAAAAAAAATTACTCTAAGTAACTTTTACTCTGAGTAAATTTTTTTTCTTTTTTTCTACTTTTCATTGAGCAAATTTTTATAATATTAACTTTACTTGTAACTTCAGTAAAATTTAATTGAAGTAACAGTACTAGTACTTGAGTACAAAAATGTATTACTCTTTCCACCTCAAGCAACATATGAAGAAATGAGGGGTGGCAAAAGACAGTAGTTTAAAATATGTCTTAATATTTAATATATTTCATAAAATATAAATGTCCTTGGAATTACAGCTGTAATAATCCTCATCATCATCATCATCATCATCCTCATGGATGTGGTTTGGGCAGCTACCATTCATTTCTAGAGAAACACATAAATAACAGATTAATGATAATGGATAAGTGAAAAAAAAAAAAAAACTACAACACCTTAAAACTCAAATTGCTTTCTTAGTCTGTGTAAATTGAAACAGATTGAACAGGTTGAAATTTAGTTTAATTATGTTTTTTCAGTGAAAAAATACTGATCACTTTAAATACCTAATAGACTAGCAGTCACCAACAGCAGGTGAATATACAATAGCCTTTTACACGATTTAGATCAGTGAGGTCCCGGAAGTTCAACCAGGGAAAACACTTCATGCTTGTTACAGCTGTAGCATTCACAGTCCAGCATTATTAAAGCTGTTATATTTCTCTTACATTTGTGGGATTACATTAACAGCTGCAGTTTTTGTTGGTGGTTGGAACATCCCAGACATGCCAAGCTGTACAGATGGATGTTGTGAAGCATGCTCCATGTTCTGATGGGATTTATTGGAATTTTGTTTCCTTAATATTTATTTATAAGGTGTAAGTCTTTCAGAATTTCAGTTTTCTATTCACTTTGAGCTACATCATATTGTGCTCAGAACATGGTGACAAAAAGACACTCTTTTAGGCACATGAACATGAACAACCTCCCAAAGGTTTTTTTAATTATCATTTTTACTAAGGATGTCCTCTACTAAGCATATGCTTGCTCTCCCAGGGGTTCAAAATCCAGTACCACCAAGTTGCCACTCTTGAGCTTAGGCCCTCAACCCTATCTGCTCCCTGTCTGCGGTATCCTTGCTGACCCTGTGCTCTGACCTCAGATTCCTAAATGGAATATACAAAAAAAAAAAAAAAGTTTTAATTCCCACTTTGCAGAAAGTTACATATGACAAATAATTATTTCATCTTTTCTTAATTATTTCCTTACATTTCTTACCCATAATATTACATACTCTTCACAATAAAAATTCAAAATAAAAACACAAACTTTGTATGAAACTGGCTTTTTATGTCTGGCTTTCAATGTTTGGATACCATAATCATAATACATCATTATGTTTGGCATGGGGATAGTGTTAAGTTTAAGAAATTGTTAAGTTTTAAAATTAAATAAAAGAAGAAATTTATTGCTTAATGTATCTGCTGCACCTCGATACGCTTACCAGCCGGGCACCGAACCGGGTTTCACGAACCGGTATGACAGGCGGTTTGGGCGGATGTTATGCCGTGGGCATAAAGGGCAGGCATAGGCGCAGAGGGGTTGTATCAACATAAACATAAAATCTTTAATGAACAATCAAACACAAACAAAACACAGGGCTCTAGACATACAAACACACCTAACCCGTCTCTTCAGACACATAGCGGCTTCTTTTAACAAATACAGGCTTCTCTTAACTAATAGAGACATAGCTAGACATTAACAGCCCTATTAAGCTTTTCAGACCATTTTAAGCATTTCAGACGATTTTAAGCATTTCAGACCATTTTAAGCACTTCTGTCCCTGTAGGACTGACAGGAGAGCTTAGGACTGACCCGGATACTAGAGACTGGATGGGGCGGCAAACTGGGAGCTACGAGGAGCACACTGGAAAACACACAACACAGCACACACAGATGCACAGAATAAACTAAAAGGTACACTTACACTCCACACTTAATCATAAAACACAACAGAGGCCAAATAAACATAAGTCAAATATAACATAACCAAAACCAAATCAAAACACATGCCCACTGACAGTAATAATGCTCGACCCAGTTTCCCAGAACAACCAGCTATTTATAACAATACTAATGATGAGCTACCTCGGTTCAGGTGAGCACCCACATGAGTCGACTAACAAAAAATGCAAAATAAAAAACAAACATGTGCACACAGCGACCTCTGGTGGTAGTCCCTTACACCGGGAGAGATACACACACACCCATACACACACATCTTTATACTGTACACGCATGTGTATAAAGAGCTTTGTCACCAAAAAAGAGAGCATATTTAAGTTTTTGGCTAAACATGTCTTTCTACACTTGACTAGGAGAAGATAAAAGACTTCAAGTCTGACTAATCTGCCTGCACTTCAGATATGGTTAGTCAACGTGTCAAGCTTAAATTGAATATAATCCATCACTTCGCTATGTGTGTTTTCATGTTAATGCAGTGTTCACTCTGCTTATGTGTGTATGACATATTGTCATAATTTGCCATGCAGCCTGCTTCATTCCAAATGCTTTTTACTGATAGGGGAAGGTTTTGTTAAGCTTGTCAAGAAAATTAAATATTGATACTGCTTTTTTGTCTGTACATGCAAGTTTTACAAATGTTTTAGTCAGATCAGGTATGTCAGTATGAATACTGGTTGAAGTCAGTCAGTTTTCTCAGAGTGTACATCACTCTGTGAACACATAAATGTGCGTTTTGCAAATTACCCAATATATTGGTATATATATATATAAGCCTATATAGTTGCAAGCAATGATGAGTGGGCACACTCCACCATCGCCACCCCGGTGCTCCAGAAAGACAATGGTCAAACCAGACACATGCATGTAAAGGGGACATACTAATACCATCATGACATAATTTTAGAAAAGGGAGGAATTTTATGTTTAGATCTCCAAAAAGCCCCAGATGCTAAACAAGAAACGCATCACACTATGATGTCACTCAATGTGATCTCACAATATAATGTCACTCAATTAAATGCCACTTAATATAAGGCCACACAGAAAGTTATAAACCACTCTACAGCATTGGTTTGAGAGGATCAAGATATCAGACCCCGTTCAAGATATCAGACATCCCTCTACAACTTGGTAGGAATTCCAAATTGTATAAATTCCCTGGAAAGAGTATATTAAAATTCCTTTGGGTGCATTTTGGCAAGTGACACAAAATAACTGACTTCCTGTTGAATATAGCCCATAACATGCAATGTGAAACTTGTTCAGCTCAATGAGCTCTAAATGTGGAATAATGTACATGTGGGAATCCTACATACAACTAAAGTGTTTCAAATGAGCTCTCTTCACATAATTTACTTTGAAACACTTCAAAAATAGTAAAAAAAAATAAAAATAAAAAAATTGTATAATGAAATAGGCATTGTTGCCAGACAGCCAATGGATTCCAACCCCAAAACATGTTAAAAACACCCAAAATTTAACTATGTATATATGGCGTAAATATTTGCTATCAATTCAGATCTGCACTATAGATTTTGGGCTCTAACGCTCCAGTCAGGTGCAAAAACATTGCACAAAATTAGTTAGGCCAAGTCCTACTAGTAACACAGCACAACTGCAATCTGGATATGAGTGTCAGTGAGAAAAGCACTCAGTTTGGGAGCCCTCTAGATACGACTAAAACTGTAGGAAAATTAGAAAATCATCCACACACTTGTGTGTGCCTTAACAGTCCCTGGCCATGTTGGTTTTTGAAAGCAATATTTAATTTTATTTGAGATATTTGTAGACTGTACTTTGTAGACTGTAACATTAAGAGTTATATATTGCTCCAGAATGGACATTGAGTAGCTACAAAAAAATGAAAACATGCTTACTGTCAGCAATCTACAATAAAGCCAATGCAGCTTTATTAAAACAGCAAAGGAATAACACAAACAGTTCATATCTATGTTCACCTGCACAATCATGATATCACAAACAATCACAGTGCATTTTTAAAACACAACGATAACAGACTGTAATACTTATAATATATTCCACTTTAGTCTGGAGATACAATCCTTACCTTTAGTTGGGTGAAAAACACAGCTGAACAACTGACTGTAACGTCATTGTCCACTTTGTCGTTTTGACCACGTCATAGAGTTTAAATTCAGTCGCGAGTCCAAAAAAAATCCAAAGTGGCGACCGACTTGAACGTTTTCTGCATTTATTACAAAGAACAGCACGGCGGGTCAGCGCTGGCGTCTGGTAACCCATGGCAACAGTGGATGCGGGTTGATGACCTAGATGGTTGGCGACAGTTACGTTGTTTATGTGTTTTAGCCTTTTTTTTAGTAGAGTTGTTGTAATTCCTCATTAAAATAATTGTAATGAATGTGAGTGATTGTGACGAACACGTGGACTCCGTCACGTACACACATTATAAACATTAACGAGTTATTGAAGACGCCGAACGAATTAAATTGATGGGGGGGGGGGGGGACGAACAAACGTTATTCAAAACACGACAAGACCAAAGCTTTTCATTATAAAACACGGCTGTACTTTTTTTTTTCAGCATTACGGAACTAAAACTATTTAAAAGACGACTGGAATTGACTGACGGGAATACACTGTGCAGGCTGAGCCCCAGAAATTGAAGCCAAACATCTTCCATACCTGACTAGGAGAGAGTAAATGACTTGAAGTCTGACTAATCTACTTGTGCTTCTAGTGTAGATGCTAAAGGTGCTAAACTCAATTGAAGATAATAATAATAATAAATAGATTAACTGTATAGTGTGATGCAGTGTTATGTTTGATAACGTTTTGGTCAGTTCAGATCTGCTGGCAACATTTTCTCAGAGGGAGGGTTTTTCTTTTATATTACAGTGCAGTGTTACATTGCAATATATAACTGCCTTGTGTTATGTAAATAAATTAACAATACCATCTTTAATCAAGATGACCTATCACCCACTATGCAGTGTAAACCCCGGTGCATTACACTCTCCTCATTCACTCATCTTCTATACCGCTTAATCCTGTATTCAGGGTCAAGGGGGATTGGGGGGGGCTATCCCAGGAGACTTAGGGCACAAGCCGTGGTACACCCTGGACAGGGTAACACACATATACACACACTCATTCACACACTATGGCCAATTTGGGAACGCTAATTAACCTAACCTACATGTCTTTGGACTGTGGGAGGAAAACGGAGTACCCGGAGGAAACCCACAAAGCACGGGGAGAACATGCAAACTCCATGCACACAGAGAGAGGAATCGAGCCTGGCCGGGAATCGAACCCGGACCCTGGAGGTGCAAGGCGAACGGTGCATTACATAATAATAATTATCATCAGTCTCAAATGAATGAATCTCACACGCTATTCCATAGCAAACCTTTAATTAGAAACTGCACTCAGTACTATTTGCACAATGATCCAGAAAGAATAAAATTTCTTTCTGTCCTTCATTGTGCTTTACATTAACTATTTTTAAATCATTATGACTATGTATAATTTACACTTAAATAATTAAATTTAAAAAATGGAAAAATAAACATGATTTATGTAAGGTCTCATATGTCCTATCAAAATATTTCATATGCGGAAAAAATGTAACATTTGTACTTCCCCTGGGTAAATATAAGTCTACAGCTGGTTATTATTTCAGCCAATACAATCAGACCATAAGCGAGCTGCAGCCAATCAGTTACAGCTATAATCAGAACTTCCGCAAACATGGCGGCCTCTAGCCCGGACAAGAGGATAAATAGCAAATAAATTCCTCCTCATTTTGCATGTGCACTTTAGACTATTGAGAACAACAGGTTTTATACCCTAAGTAGTGCACTAAATAATCGGATATGCTGTTAGTAGAAATTCGCCACATTGCTAAATAAACCAACCGGATTAAAGATAAACTCTACTGCTGAGAAAACTTTGACCCTGCTGCCAGAGGTAAAGTTAACAGCCACAGAGTTTTTTTTTTCTCTCTAATAGAAATCGAAATATATATTGTATAGATTGGTAACTAGTTTAGGTGTTATATTAAACTGCTTAGTGAACGACGAGGCGTTTATTTCTCAAGTTAAGAATTGCATGCTTTTGGGAAATAAAGAAAATCCAACTGGAGTGCAGTGTTGCATTGTGATATATTTTTACACTCTGTTGTGTTAGTAATGTGAAGTGTGTTTAAGCAGTCCTATAGTAACGACCGAACAGTTCAGTCTGTAATCAATATGACCTTTCACCCACTATACAGCCACTGTGCATAATAATAATTAATCACTGTGTAATAATAATAATTAATCTCAAATTCCAATCCATGAAACTCACACAACATTTAATTAAGAACAGCATTCTATATTTATCATGAAATTTACTGATGATGTAATTTTATGATTACAGTTACTGATTGTAATCTCACCTTCATTACCCTGTCTCTCAGCTCAAATGAGATGTATTCTTAGCAGTTACGCTAACATCAAAGTGTGTATTGTGTTTGTAGTGAGTGTATTGCGGTTGAGCATTGTTGCAAAATAATCCGTTAAAGGAAGTTTCTGGGAGGCCATCACTTCGGACGTGAAGCAGGCAGATTGATCACGGCTCAAGTGTACCTTGATAGTATCCAAGCACTGGTGAAGCGCTGGGTTAAGTGCATTAGTGTAGCAGGTGATTATATAGAGAAATAAAGGGAGTTTTTCTGCATAATCAAAAGTCCCAGTTTGACTAGAACACACTCCATAATAATGTGACTGTGCGTATTATTGGAACAGCACAATCCACTAACATCCTCGTTTTTTATTCATAGGGAATGTTGAGAGCTGTGACGAAACGCCTTCTGACCAATTCTGTCGCTGGTGGAAGAACGATGTCGTCCAGCAGTCTCACCGGAAAAGTGGCCATAGTCACTGCATCCACTGATGGGTATATGTATACTGTAGTTGCCATAATTACTGCACCCACAAATAATATCACTGTAATTATCCCGTCACTGCTTTTAAATTTGGATTCATCGACGGAAGGAGTACTCATGGACAAGTAAGCTACAGCCATAGTATTAATCCACAACTGTGCTCTGTGTACATTTCCAGGATTGGCTTGGCAGCTGCACAGGCATTAGGCAGAAGCGGGGCTCATGTTGTCGTCAGCAGCCGTCGACAGTCTCACGTGGACAAGGCCGTGTCGCTGTTACGCAGTGAAAACATTCAAGTGACTGGCACTACTTGTAATGTTGGAAACAAAGAGGACAGGGAAAAACTGATCAACACCGTAAGAAATTTGTGTTTCATAAAAAAACAATACAACTTTTCATATTTTTGGATATGATTTGTTCCACTTGTTTTCCTTGTAGACCGTGGAGCAGTGTGGTGGTATTGACATCCTCGTGTCTAATGCAGCTGTAAACCCATTTTTTGGAAATATTTTAGATTCCACAGATGAGGTCTGGACTAAGGTGAGGCTTAGAGATCTTGTAGCTGGTTTTTGTATACACACCTATAGGAACATCTGGAGATCTATTCATTCATGAAATTCTTCGGTCAGTCAGTGACGAGGCAGCAGTGCAATACATGAACTCATACAGTGTACTGGTTCGGTGTTCACATTATACATCAGAATATACAATGTCATTGTTAAAAGCGGCAGGAGGAACGCATTCAAATCTGGCAATATCGCATGCCAGGAATTTATTCATACCCTGTGACCTGCTGCTACTCTGTTCTGTGACCTGTTTCATAAACCTGCATGTTTCATTCATTTGCATTCATGTGGTCTTTTTCCTCAGATATTAGATGTGAACGTGAAGTCTTCTTTCCTTCTGACAAAACTAGTGGTGCCTCATATGGAGAAAAGAGGGTGAGGGAATAAAAAAGATGAAAGAATTAATTAAAGAGTAAAAAGTTGTTCTGCAAGTGAGATCTTGATTAGGAAATGTGTAATAGTACACCGTCATGGCAAAAGAATAAAAAGACATGACTTTTCTTTTGATTTATTATTAATTTAACATGTACATCACTCATCTAAGTAAGCTGCTTAGCATGTTGCTAACAAAACCCAAACACATGATGTTCACCTGATTTTTTTTCTTTTTAACTGTAAAATTCCAACACATCAAGTAGTATTCATTCAAATTCCTGTATCATTGCACCACCATTAATTAATACATTCTGCTTTTCAGAGGTGGCTCAGTGGTCATTGTGTCTTCTGTAGCAGGCTATCAGCCAATGACAGTAAGTTATACAGTATTATTATTATTTTTTTTAAATAAATTTCTTAGCATTAAATGAGTCAGCATGCTCAAGACTGATGCTAACGTGATCTGATGGAATGTGTATTAGGGTCTGGGTCCGTACAGTGTGAGTAAAACAGCACTGTTGGGTTTAACACGAGCTCTCGCTCCTGAACTCGCTCAGAGTAACATCAGGGTCAACTGTGTGGCTCCAGGAATCATCAAGACCCGCTTCAGTTCTGCTGTAAGTATTCATACATTGACTATGCATGTATACATTAGTGATTGCCTCAAGCTTGAATGATTTTAAATAATAAATCAAGTAGTAGTTATCTCCTCAACATTAGAAATCATATATTTGTTTTTACTAAACCCCTTTATGTTGTTGCAGCTTTGGCAGAGTGAAGAACTCGCGTCCGAGTTTCTGAAGATGCTAAGCATAAAAAGGTATCTGGATTTTTGCAGTAAGAACAGTTATGCACCGATCAGCCATAACATTATGATCACCCAGATGTTGTTGAGTAGGCTTCTATTTTGCCACCAGAACAGTATGTGCTCTGTGCTCTAAACCTTTCTATCGGAAGCAGCATTATCCTTTTCAACAATTTGAGCTACTGCATCAATGAGCCTTGTCCACCCATGGAGCAGTCGTCTAGACATTTCGACCTTTGTCAAAGTCACTCAAATCTTTATGCTTACCCATTCAGCACATGAACTTCAGGAAAAGAAAGGTACACTTGCTATTTAATAGATCCCACACCTTTTCCGGATGCCATTCATGTGTGTAACAAAATATTGGAATTGGGTGAGACAGGGTCATTGGTGGCCAAGGTTCACTGATGTACATGGAGCCTGTGTAATCTGATCTAATAGAAGAGTTACTGTAGTTTAAATTAATATTTAAAAAAAGAAAAGAAAAAGTTAATACTGGTTCCATATTATGGTATCAGTGCACACAGTTCAGTACTGTTTTGGTGGCTAAAAGGGAGGGGACCTACAGTATACAATAACAGGAAGCTGATCTGTGTGCGCTAGTGATGTCGTCATTGATACTAAAGCAATATGCATGTGGCAAAAAAGTGCATAATACATGACCACATTGTACTGTTGATTGATTTTGCCAATCATGTGACCAATCAACAGAAAAAGGTGCTGTATTTAGTGGCAGACAATGAAACTAACTGAAATCTTTCACATTTTTAATAATTTATACATGAAATGACATGAATGATTTGCTCTTAGGTTAGGGAAACCAGAGGACATTGGAGGCGTGATCACTTTCTTGTGTACAGACGATGCCTCCTACATCACGGGAGAGACTATTACAGTCACAGGGGGAATGAACTGCAGACTGTAGGGGTGAAGCATGGAGTAGAAAAGGCACTTAAGAAGCATTTAATTCTGTATATCATTACTCTACTGATGTTTAAATGTCTAATTAGACTCATGAAATATGAAACTGCAATTTTTAATAATAGCATCACAATAAACCATTTCTACTTAAGCTTCTGATTTTGTTTTTAAAGAGCTACATGTGAGAATTTTAACAGTGAACTAATTTTACTTTCTGCTCTATAAAGCAACAAACACTTCCTGGTTTTGTTAAAATATATTTATTGATAGGTTAAATACATTTTCCCATAGGTAGTATCCAGTATGATGATTCTGATAAAATATATAAAAGCCAAACTAATTATGCATGGATATAGTGAGTCTTTTAAAAGGATTAATGCAAAAAGTAATGAAGCACTTGTCCATTTACTACTTGCTAATGAAGTGTGATTATGTATGCAGATAAATGTACTGTAAAAAGTGACATTAGGAAAATATTACAAGGTGACATTAGGAAAATATACTAGGTAAATATAAGTCTACAGCTGGTTATTATTTCAACCAATACAATCATACCATAAGCGAGGTGCAGCCAATCAGTTACAGCTATTAAACAAACGGATATGCTGTTAGTAGAAGTCAGCCATATTTCTAAATAAACGAACCGGATGCAACATGTACTCTGTTGGAGCCATTTTCATTGTAAAGTTTCTTTGGCCACTCGATGGCGCTGTGATGCAATATAATGGTAGCACCGGCGTAAGAGCCAGGGGAGTGTGTGTGTGTGTGTGTGTCGGTAATTAGGTAGCACACAGTTTTGACCGCACAACAGAGTAGCGTGTGGGAGGATAATACGTAATGCTGTGCCATCGCTTATGGATTGGAAACATTGATGAATATTCTCAACTTGTGGATTTAAGACAATTGTTTAATGGAGCACAAATAAATTAAGACATATAATGGCATCGACCTTTTTTATATGTTCTCTGTTTGTACGCGTCCAAGAACTTCCTAGAATATTCCCAACACAGCGGCTTATTGGAAAGTCGTTACATACTCTACTGCTGAGTACATTTTGACCTAGTGATGGGAAGTTTGAATCATTTTAGTGACTCGGGTCTTTGAATCTCGTTCATCAAAATGAACGAATCTTTTTTTTTTTAGTGATTTAGTTCATTTCGTTCTTTTGACCCGAAATAAAATAAAATGTTACATTTCAATAAACAGACCCCGAACACGTCTACATACACAAATGTTGGTTATAGTTCCAGTAATTAAATATTACAATGCAGCTAAGGACATATTATAAACAGAATGGGCAGTTCACCATCATATATTCTAGTCTGAGTCGTTCGTTCTTTTGAATCTATTGCACTTCATCGCGTCTATGGGAGTCACGTGACAAAAGACCGAACGACTCGGGACTTGGAATATTCGTTGAGAACCGTTCCATTCAGTTTCTTGTACATAACATACGGAGGTTTTGCGATGATGTGCGCATGCGCGCCCAGTAGAAGATGAACGAATCACTTTCTGAGTCACGTTAAAGACTCGCTCAAAAAAAAAAAAAAAACGAATCGTTCATGAACGACCCATCACTACCCATCACTACTTTGACCCTGCTGCCAGACGTAACGGTCACAGATTTTTTTTCTCTCTCTAACAGCAATCGAAATATTGTATAGTTGGGTAAGTAGTTTAGTTTTTCTAATTAGCTGCTTAGTGAATGACGAGGCTTTTATTTTTCAAGTAAAGAATTGCATACTTTTGGGAAATAAAGAAACTCCAGCTGGAGTGCAGTGTTGCATGGTGATTTATCTCTCAGCTCAGATGAGATATGTTCTTAGCAGTTACACTAACGCCATAGAGTGTGTGTGTGTGTTGTGTTTGTAGTGAGTGTATTGAGGTACAGCATTGTTACTGATTAAAAAAACATTTTTTTTTTTTTTTACAAACTTCTATTTGTCAATTCCGTCTTTCAAATGATCAATTGAAGAAAGAAAGAAAACTTAAATAGTAAACAAATGACTGGAAAGCCTCTAACTTATTGTAACTAACAAGGTGGGTGTGTGTGTAATAAAGGCATCAGTCAGAGTTTAAAACCCCAACAGCACTGCTGTCATGATGCACTCCTTACACACCAGCACCACACCTGCTATTAACACTAATGTCATAATATGAACGTGTTAATATTTTGTAATGTCCTAAATGTTTTGAGTCAACATGTCTTTACATGGGAATTTTCACAAAAAGTATAAGTGGTCCAATTAAGACTTTTAATCGTGCAGAATAACAGAACGCGGTTATGAGAGTAAAGACCCCTGCCAGAGATATTATTTACAGTATCTATCTATCTATCTATTTATCTATCTATGAATGAATGAATAATCAGAATACCCACTTGACATCTGAAACTCTGTTCCTCCCAGACATGTGGAAATTGCTTGCCATGAGGTCAGGTTGGTATGGGGGATTTGGCAATAACTCGCAGCGGAGTTCCTGTAACGTACAAGTGGTTGGTGGGCAATATATGGTTGTGCATTGCCCTGCGATAACAGATCTTTGGTGATCAAACCAGGCCATTTTATCCATTAAAGGAAGTGGCCTTTAGAGTTTCTGTGAGGCCATTGTTTCAGACGTGATGCAGGTAGATTGATCATGGCTCAAGTGTACTGAGAAAACCTTTTACCTTGAGGGTATCTAAGCTCTAGTGAAACGCTGGGTTAAGTGCTTTAGTGTAGCAGGGGATTATATAGAGAAAGAAATAAGGGGAGTTTTGATGCTTAAACCTTTAAGCTTATAACTGTCCTGTTTTTCTGCATAATCAAAAGTCCCAGTTTGACTTGAACATGCTTTGTAATATTGTGACTGTTAGTGTTATTGGAACAGCACAATCCACTAACATCCTTGTTTTTTATTCATAGACAATGTTGAGAGCTGTGACGAAACGCCTTCTGACCAATTCTGTTGCTGGTGGAAGAACAATGTCCTACAGCAGTCTCGCTGGAAAAGTGGCCATAGTCACTGCATCCACTGATGGGTATATGTATACTGTAGTTGACATAGTTACTGCACCCACAAATAATATCACTGTAATTATCCCGTCACTGCTTTTAAATTTGGATTCATCGACGGAAGGGGTACTCATGGACAAGTAAGCTACAGCCATAGTATTAATCCACAACTGTGCACTGTGTACATTTCCAGGATTGGCTTGGCAGCTGCACAAGCGTTAGGCAGAAGCGGGGCTCGTGTTGTCGTCAGCAGCCGTCGACAGTCTAACGTGGACAAGGCCGTGTCGCTGTTACGCAGTGAAAACATTCAAGTGACTGGCACTACTTGTAATGTTGGAAACAAAGAGGACAGGGAAAAACTGATCAACACCGTAAGAAATTTGTGTTTCATAAAAAAACAATACAACTATATATCTAGATATATTTTTGGATATGATATGTTCCACTTGTTTTCCTTGCAGACCGTGGAGCAGTGTGGTGGTATTGACATCCTCGTGTCTAACGCCGCTGTAAGCCTGTATTTTGGAAATATTTTACATTCCACAGACGAGGTCTGGACTAAGGTGAGGCTTAGAGATCTTGTAGATTTTTTTTGTATACACACTGATAGGAACATCTGGAGATCTATTCATTCATGAAATTCTTCGGTCAGTCAGTGATGTGGCGTCAGTGCAATACATGAACTCATACAGTGTACTGGTTCGGTGTTCACATTATACAGCAGAAGGGGGGAAATTCAAAATCAGTGACTTTGTTGGAATGTATGTTGTGGGATAAGATGATTTTCTGCTCACCACAGATGTAACACACACACTTCCTTTCGTTTTAAACTATTATGAACATGGTGATGTATACAATATCATTGTTAAAAGCAGCAGGAGGAACACATTAAAATCTGGCAATAACACATGCCATGATTTTATTCATAACCTGTGACCTGTTTCATAAACCTGCATGTTTCATTTATTTGCATTCATGTGGTCTTTTTCCTCAGATATTAGATGTGAACGTGAAGTCTTCTTTCCTTCTGACAAAACTAGTGGCGCCTCACATGGAGAAAAGAGGGTGAGGGAATAAAAAAGATGAAAGAATTAATTAAAGAGTAAAAAGTTGTTCTGCTAGTGATATTGATTAGTTAGGGAGTAATAGTAGAGGGTCATGGCAAAAGAATAAAAAGACATGACTTTTCTTTTGATTTATTATTAATTTAACATGTACATCACTCATCTAAGTAAGCTGCTTAGCTTGTTGCTAACAAAACCTAAACACATGATGTTCACCTGATTTTTTTTCTTTTTAACTGTAAAATTCCAACACATCAAGTAGTATTCATTCAAATTCCTGTATCATTGCACCACCATTAATTAATACATTCTGCTTTTTAGAGGTGGCTCAGTGGTCATTGTGTCTTCTGTAGCAGGCTATCAGCCAATCCCGGTAAGTTATATATTATTCTTTTTTTTCTTATATATATAATTTCTTGGCATTGAACAAATGAGTCAGCATGCTCAAGACTGATGCTAACGTGATCTGATGGAATGTGTATTAGGGTCTGGGTCCGTACAGTGTGAGTAAAACAGCACTGTTGGGTTTAACACGAGCTCTCGCTCCTGAACTCGCTCAGAGTAACATCAGGGTCAACTGTGTGGCTCCAGGAATCATCAAGACCCGCTTCAGTTCTTCTGTAAGTATTCATACATCGACTATGCGTGTATACATTAGTGACTGCCTCAAGCTTGAATGATATTAAATAATGAATCAAGTAGTAGTTATTTCCTCAACATTAGAAATCATATATTTGTTTTTACTAAACCCCTTTATGTTGTTGCAGCTTTGGCAGAGTGAAGAAATCCTGTCCGAGATTCTGAAGTTTCTAAGCATAAAAAGGTATCTGGACTTCTGCAGTAAGAACAGTTATGCACCGATCAGCCATAACATTATGATCACCCAGGTGTTGTTGAGTAGGCTCCTATTTTGCCACCAGAACAGTGATGTTCTGTGTGTTCTAAACCTTTCTATCGGAAGAAGCAGTATCCTTTTCACAATTTGAGCTACTGCATCAATGAGCCTTGTCCACCCATGAAACAGTCGTCTAGACATTTCGACCTTTGTTAAAGTCACTCAAATCTTTGTTTACCCATTCAGCACATGAACCTCTGGAAAAGAAAGGTACACTTGCTATTTAATAGATCCCACACCTTTTCCAGATGCCATTCATGTGTGTAACAAGATATTGTAACTACTGTGACAGGGTCATTGGTGGCCAAGGATCACTGATGTACATGCAGAGTGAAGGCTGGCCTGTGTACACTGTAGTTTAAAAAAAAAAAAAAGACCATGTTAATACTGGTTCCATATTATGGTGTCTGTGCACACAGGTCAGTACTGTTTTGGTGGCAAAAAGGGAGGGGACCTACGGTATACAATAGCAGGCGGCTGATCTGTGTACGCTAGTGATGTCATCATTTATACTAAAGCAATATGCATGACTACACTGTACTGTTGATTGATTTCGCCAAGTGACTAATCAACAGGAAAGGTGCTGTATTTAGTGGCAGACAATGAAACTAACTTAAAAATGTGAAGGACTTAATAATTTATGCTTAAAATTACATGAATGATTTGCTCTTAGGTTAGGGAAACCAGAGGACATTGGAGGTGTGATCGCTTTCTTGTGTACAGACGATGCTTCCTACATCACGGGAGAGACTATTACAGTCACAGGCGGAGTAAACTGCAGACTGTAGGGGTGAAGCATGGAGTAGAAGAGGCACTTAAGAAGCATTTAATTCTGTATATCATTACTCTACTGATGTTTACATGTCTAATTAGACTCATGAAATATGAAACTGCAATTTTTAATAATGGCATCACAATAAACCATTTCTACTTAAGCTTCTGATTTTGTTTTTAAAGAGCTACATGTGAATTTTAACAGTGAACAAATTTTACTTTCTGCTCTAGAAAGCAAAACACTTCCTGAATTTGTTAAAATATATTTATTGATCAGTTAAATACATTTTCCCATAAGTAGTATCCAGTATGATGATTCTAATAAAATATATAAACATCAAACTAATTATGCATGGATATAGTGAGTCTTTTAAAAGGTTTAATGCATTTATATAAAATAAAAACATTTTTTTAAAAGTAATGAAGCACTTGTCCATTTACTACTTGGTAATGAAGTGTAATTATTTATGCAGATAAATGTACTGTAAAAACAGTTTATGACAAGGTGACATTAGCAATGCCTTCATATATGAACGAAACAACAATAATAATAATCAAAGCTACAATGGGGAGTAAACAGCTGTGTATAATTCAGCCAAATGGTCTTTAATCTAAACCTCATCTGCAGGCATTCCCTGGAGAGAGGAGGTCACGGCGGAAGAAGGCAGGAGTCCAGAACTCGTGTAGAGTTGGAATATAAGTGTCACTCTTCGTCTTGCAGTATCGCTTTGTGAACAGCTGCAAGAAAGCAAATCTCGCAACTATTAATATCACATTAGTAAGTTATATCAATTGCGTATTAGGCTTCTATATAACAACCATGTACTAACCCTTCCTTTAACCTTCTCAGTGGCTTCATCTTCTGAATCTACAATAATGTCTTCTGGGGTTTCACCTAAAGGAGACACCGTCTCTGCAAGAAACAGAAGGGTTTAGCAAGCAGTATCATAAATCAGCCTGTATTCATTTTTAGATCTAAAGATCACTCCCAGATCCTAATAGGGCTTTTTATTTGCTACAGGTTTTTTGTGTCTCTGGGCAAGGCAAAGAGTAAAAAAAGTTACAAAGAGTAACAACAACAACAAAAAAAGATTACATTTCTGATAAAATGGCACTGGTTCAAGGACAAGCAGAGAGTGGATACTCTTAGTTGACCGATCTTCAGACTTTTAATTAATGATGCCACCATTATTTATAATCATGGAATGGAAAACTGTGAAGTAACAGACCTTCAAAGTGGATGATAATCAAGAATACAGCAGACAAATAAACAAATCCACCCTGAATTACCTGCATATCAATGTGTGTCAGTATAGCAGTCAGTTCTTTAAGTGGGAATGCCACCGTGTTCTGCTTTCTGTCGGCTTGAAATAAGACAATGTGTAAAAACAGGCCAGTCCTGCTTGCTACACGTTTCATCTGTTGAGCTCCAGTATGGTGACACAGTGTGCGACAGGATGACGAGAGTCACCACAAGGTCCGTCATGATAGTACAACATATCATCGCCAGGGATTGCAGACCGACAACAGCATGATCATTAATGGTACAAGGACAAACCCTCCATCTCCCACTTCAACATGTCTAACCTTTAAAAGTGCCAGGCACTGAGGTGCCAGTACATGCTGATCTCACTGCAGTTTCCAAGGAATTAACTCTGGGTACAGAATGTAAAAAAGTAAAAATAAAAAATACATTGCTGTTAGTCTATCCAACTCTCTCAGCTCCTCGTCTGTACACTCTGCTCAAACATGTCAGCTTCTTCGAATGTGTACCATAACAAAATCCTGATCATCACCACCTCATAGGTTGTTCATTCGAGTCCAGCCAAGTCCCTTCTGTAACACCCCATAGCTGCACTGCATTGTGCAACTGTCAAGCCACTGTTTCTTATCTTTACTCATTATACATCAGATCTCTCATGTATATGCCACTGAAAGTTGCTGGAAAATGCTGAATGAGAAAAGAAAGCTCAGACTAAGAGTGAACAGTGAAATCTCTCCGATATGTGTTAGCCATCAAAAGGGGTTACTGAAACTGTAATATACAACGTCAAACCGGGAACCAAGACAGTTCTTGTGAATGAAGGTGTAAAACAAGGTGTAGAACCATTTACAAAAGACTTCAAGCAAAAGCAAAAACATTTAAATGGTGCAAACATGGTAAAGAAGCCCGTACGTCCGTGAATGACAATGCCATCTGAGGTGCCACAGAGCCCACTGCAATCATTCTCGTGAACATTCAACGCCTGATCCTTGAAAACCGACAGAAAACTTGTGGAAGAGACGCATCTGTCTATGGTGAACTGTCCACGAAATCATTCACAAAGACCACTTGCACTTTCAAGGAACTCGGCTGGGAGTTATCGCAACATGTCTCATATATTCCTGACCTCATTCCAAGCCGTTTCCACATGGATGGGCCTTTAAAGGAGTTCCTGGGAGGCCAGCATCTCGGATGTGAAGCAGGTAGTCTGATCATGGCTCTGGCGAACTGAGAAAACTTTCTACCTTGATGTTGTCCAAGCACTAGTGAAACGCTGGATAACAGTAAGTGCATTAGTGTAGCAGGGGATTATATAGTTACTCTCATAATGGTTGCTATTCTGAACAATCAAAAGTCTCAGTTTCACTTGAACACCCCTTGTGTGTAAACATTCGTGCGTTTCAGGATTTTATTTTTTTTTATTCTTAATTATTCAATCCAACAATTATGGACTCCATCTGATGGTACTTCATAACTCATAAATTCATGTTTACTTTACCTGAATTCTCCATCCTTAAAGGCATGAGTGTAGGGATGCAAGGAGAGCCAGCATATACTCTACATGAAAAGAAAACCCAGGTATTATTAAAAGATACCAGGAAATGTTTATTTATGATCAGTATAAAACATTTTTCCACTTATATTCATCACCTCCATTTCTCTTTATCTGTGAAATTGCAGAACATTCCACATCTATTTATAGTGTATTAATACTTAAGGAGCCTCTCTCACTGCTTATCAATATTGCTGGTCGGGTTCTTCTCGGGGGTCGCGGAGAGACTGAGCTTCCTCTTTCGCTTCCCAGCATCTGTATTTTTCACTGCAGACACGCCCACAATGGCAGCGGACGCTGTAGCACGTTCCTCCTCGGCCTTGGTCTTCAGCAACACCGTTTGAGAGTAATCTTTCATTTCCAGTCTTGGGATGATGACTCTGAGCTGCCGCTTCATGCAGAGAGCAATGTCAGGAAGCAGACCATCCTCTCCCTGTGGCTTTGTGTCTTGGGAATTCCTCCGAGTTGTCTTGATGCTATCTTCTATTTTCCTTTTCTTTTTTCCTGAATCTGGCATTTTATCACCACTTCCCAGCTCTCGTTTATCTTTCCCACCAATCCTCTCGCTACTTCTTCTTCTTGCTGGTCTGATTTGAGGTTCATCCTCCTCTTCGACCTCACTGCTGGTGGGTGTAGGGGTTTGACTGATCACTGTAACCAGCACTTTCCCAACACAGTGCTCCTCATCCGGAACTTTCTCTAAAATCCCACTCTTCTGACAGGACCTCAGTTTGGCCCTTATGTAATTAGAAGCCTCTGTGTCTTCTTCCTCACTGTCTTTTTCTGAAATGGATGCTACATTCTCACGTGTGGAAGCTTGAAGTGGGACGTCTGCGGTTGATATTGAGCCGATAACCGGTGCGATGATGGACACGGTTCCTCTTGCCTGCCTACGATTAGATTTTTGTGCCGATTTGGCGGGACTTGGGATAATGTTCGGTGAGGGGCTGGATCCTGATTGGTTGCAGTCCCGCACTTTGCCTGAGAGTGGGAGGGAAAGCGAGGAAAGGATAGCGTCTCCAGTAGAGGACAGAACAGATGCTGGGAAGAGGGTGTTTTAGGAAAAAGAGAAAAGTAGAGGCAAAAGGAGAAAAAGAGGTGGAAGCAGGAACCATTACAAAACTGAGTATATAGATCAGTCTTTTAAATATCGTCGTGACTCTCTGATATGTCGTCACCGGACTTACCTGCAGCATTCATGTGTCCGAGGCATTTCTCGTGCTGCAATAGAGTCCTGAGGAGCTGCGGCTGAGACGCTGAGCGTGCACACTCCTCCAGGACAGCCGGTGCTGCAGTGAGCCATGAAACAGTCTGAAACAGGCAAGACATCACCTGTAGGTTAGGTTGTAAAGTGCACACCTCTCAACTCCAGAGGTATCTAAACACTATGTAAGTATGATGTCGTGTTCAAATCAAACTGGGACTATTGATGGTGCAGAGTAAATTAAAACTCAGTAATTTTTTAAATATCGAGTAAATTTCTCTATATCGTCCCCTGCTACCCTATGCACTTATACCAGCGTTTCATTAGTGCTTGGTTACCAACCAGATAGAAAGTTTTATCAGTACTCGCTGCTTCTTGTGTAAAATTCTGACCTCCCAGGAAACTCCTTTAATGCCTCAAGCATGGAAATATTTAAAGAGAGATCAGGACTGTATGGAGGATGGAGTACTAACTCCCAGCTGAGTTCCTGTATTGTGCAAGTGGTGTTTGTGAATGATTGTGTGGGCAGCTCCCACAGACATATGCGAGACTTTTGAAAGTTGGCGAATGTACAGCCTTCTTTAAAACGTTTGCACCATTCAGTGTTTTACTGCGGCTAAGACTCTCATCACAAGTCCCGGTTTAACGTGAACGCCCTTCTGACAATGGAGGACATAAGGACTAACCTGAGCCAGATCAGGGACAGGAAGCAGCTGGTCCAGTCTGGTCAGAAACTCCCACAGCAGCTTCTCCAGAGCGAAGTCATAATGCGGCCCATACTGAGAGTTAAACTCTTCCTGAAGTACGAACATGGATTAAAAAAAAATAAATGTAAAAGAAAACAATGTTGCAAAGACAAGTAAATTTTACTCTGATCATTTAAGCTAATTTTACTCCATATTGAACTTTTTCTTCAGAGAGTCTCACCTTGAAGAACTGCTCTCTCTCTGCTGGGTTCTTGAGCAGCGTCTGCACAAGTGTGTGGAAGTTATTCACAGCCATCTCTACTTTCTGGTCAGCTCTACATCTCTACAAAAGGCAAAGAAGAAACAATGCTGTCATACATCATCAATTTGTTCAAGCTGGTTTCTTTTTATATTCTCATATAAACCTTACCAGTTTTTTTTTGTTCATGGACTCCTCAGTAGTAGCTTTATGGTGTTAGTATAAAATGGCATTGTTGTGGAATGCAGTGGTTCTCAAACTAATATGCAGTGTAATGGAGTAGGTGTAGAGAGAGAGAGAGAGAGAGAGAGAGAAGACAGAGGGAAAGGTTAAAGGCCACTCACTTTACTGTTGGATAAGGCAGGTGCACGTAGTTTCTCTAGCTGGGGGAGAATGAGTTCAGGAGACTGGGCAAGATGGAGCTGCTCCAGGATCAGCTACAAAGAACACACGTCACACACAGTAGTAAAATCCACAGAAATACAGCAAGATTAACGACAAAAGTAATGCCTGTGATTCAGACTCAGATTTTTTTTTGTATTCTTTGCAAATACTATGAACTAGGATCGGTATCGACCTAATAATATGGAACTCCAAAGTGTTCAAAATTAAATAAATAAAGAGGACATGCTGAAATAAATAACTCTATGAATAAATAAGACACAGATATGTAATATGAGAATGATATTGTGAAATAATGGAACACATTTAGAAAAAAAGCTTATTATTGTGAAAAATATTGCTCTCTGCTATATAAATTTACTTATTATTATGAAATAATATTTCATGGTCATTATTTTTCCCAATAACGGAGATTATTGCAGAGGCATTTTATTTAATTCCACCTGTTTTTATTCCAAAATGTCATTTTTTTCAAAATCCCGTTTTTCCCGATGGCCTATTTATTTCATAATGCGACTTTTCAGCAGAATGTGTGTGTGTGTGTGTGTGTGTGTGTGTGTGTGTGTGTGTGTGTGTGGAATAGGGGAAATTTTATGTTGGGACCTCCAAAAAGCTGGTGTATGTTTATGTGTGTGTTTGTGTTCATGTGTGAGAATGAGAGATGCGAGTGTGTATGTATGTGATGTATGAGTGTGTTTATGCATGCAGGCATGTGTCTGTCTGTGTGTGTGTGAGAGAGAGAGAGAGAGAGAGAGAGAGAGAGATGTGAGTGTGTCTGTGTATGTGTGTATGAGCATGTGTGTGTGAGTCTGAGTGTAAACATTTCTTATATGTACGTGTGTAGAATAGGCTGCAGATGCTGGAAAAAAAGCATCACACTATGATGTTACTGAACGTGTCACTGAATATAATGTTACTCAATATAAAGCCACACAGAGAGTTATTAATCACTTTTCAGCACAAGTTTAAGGCATCATCACAGCTGACCCGTTATAGAGATCAAAAATCCCTCTATAATTTTGCATCCTCAGTGTGTTTAGAAAACATCGACCCGATTTGTTGGCGATCGTATAAATTCCTTAGGAGGAGTACATCTAAATTCATCGGGTGTGTTTTGGCAAACGACACAAAATAACTGACTTCCTTTTGAGACCAGGACATGCAATGTGAAAGCTGTTCGGGTCAATGAGCTCTAAATGTGTACAGAGTTTTGTGTGCATACGTGCAAGTGTGTATGAGTTATGCAGCAAAATATTGTGCTTGGGCACTAATACAAGGGCTGGCCTTGTTTAAAGGGAACTCCGGGGAAGACAACAAGGCTACATGGTGTTTACTGCACGCTTGGACACAATGGACACAACTTTGCCTCAAAGCAGTTTCGGACTGTGAACTCTGCTTTGTTAAGGATTTTATGAAATCAGGAGAGCTTTACAGGACAGCCATGTCCTATCATCATGCTCCCGGACATGTTAACTGTAACTGGTTTTACCATCTCATACACAAACATAGATTAAAAACTATTTAATATCCCCCCCCATATCTAAAAAAAAAAATAATAATAATAAAATAATAAAATAAATACATATAAGAAAATAAAAATAATGGACTAAAAAAAAAACTAATTTGATCCAATTCTTGAACAAATGGACCTAGTTTCTTTAATATTTTTTTATTATTATTATTTCTTAATCTGGAAATGTTGAAACACAAAAACTATATAAGTACTGACTTCTATTTTATTGACACTTTATATTTACAAACTATTTTTCTGAGAAATCTGCATATTTTACCAAAGCAAGTTTAGGGAATAATTATGATAGTTATGATGATTTCTTTTGTTTCCACATGTTATGTATTTATATATATTTTTTTGTTTTCTTCGGAATAAATAAATCAAATAAATAAATAATCACAACAGCATTAAATACCTTTTTCCCTCTTTCTGAACGAAATTCAATGTGAATCGAGTGAAGAGTGCAACAGAGTGTTTTGTGTTTGTCTATTTTTAAATTATTGTTAATATTATTATTATTGTTATTATTGTTAAGATAAAAATAAAGTATTTCATTTATTAATCCCCCTGTCAATTACTCTTGATGAGCTGCTAGAACAATCAGTTCTTTCAAATTCTTATCTTAAAACTCACCCGTGCCCGAAGACCCACGCTCAGCTTGGCCTGATGTCTGTAACTCAACAATCCAGGAACAGTCTCTGAGACAGAAGTCACAAACTCCTCCAGCTTTCCGTAGTGCATGGCATCCCGCTGCTGCATCACCTTCCACATGGCCGCCGAGACCAGCCTCAGAGGGGGAGCCAAGAGCCGCAGGGAAGCGATGGGCAAAGAGTCATCTGAGTGGAAGAGAGCATTAGAGAGATCTGATAGGAAAACTCTGATCTCAAGTCAAGTCAATTTTATTTATATAGCGCTTTTAACAATTGACAGTGTCGCAAAGCAGCTTTACACAATAAAAAGAAGTAAGTTTGTATGCAATGTGTATGAATCAAAATGATAAGATTGTCCCTGATGAGGAAGCCGAGGGCGACGGTGGCAAGGAAAAACTCCCTGAGATGGTAATAGGAAGAGACCTTGAGAGGAACTAGACTCAACAGGGAACCCATCCTCATCTGGGTGATAATGGATAGCAGGGATTGATCAGCAAAATAATGTGTACTGGAAGTTCAGTATAACAGGAGATGTGTTAAAATTAAAAGGAGTCCAGTTTGTTCCTGGAGGCTCAGGTAGACTGTAGGAGATTCCAGTCCTGAGCTATCGAACAACTGAAGTCACAGGTCCCCAGAGCATCAATAAATGACAGGACAGTCTTCATGGAAATCTGATGTGTGGAGATTAATAACTGAGCCAGGTTTTAGAAAAGTGTGGCTGCTTTTACTTTATTTAAAATGTTTTTTTTTAATAAGCTGATAAAAATAGATCAATGAGGAAAATGTTAGCATTAATTAAAAAATATATGAAAAACTCACCTTTTTATTATATTTTATTATAATAAATGTATTTTATTAATATTTTTATATATTAATATTTGCAATACCACTAATATGTGTTTAATCAGGGGTGCAAAAATGGGGTATGCAGTTTATGCAGTGCATGGGGGCGCCACACGGAGGGGGAAAAAATATTTAAAAATTGTCTTTAATAAAGCTTTTAAAATATTTTTAAAATTATATTTGTTAAGAGACTATTTTTTTAACATTTTAAACGAGTAAAAATAATTAAATAAATAAACAAATAAATAAAATATCAATTAAGTAAAGTAAAAGTAAAGTAAAGTAATTCAAGTAAAATTTAATTCATCTTGTCATGACCACTTTAAACAAACAAAAAAAAAATTGGGATTGATGATTTAAGGTATATATTTTGTGAAGTATCTGGTTCATTTACTTCGCCATGAAGATGAGGAGGACAATGAAGCAATGATAGAAAATGAGTTCAGAGCAGGTAAAGAAAACAGGTAGGTAAAGGCCAGACAGGATTTTATGATTTACACAGTATTAAGAAACATGCAGAATAAGTTATTGTAGCCTTAAGAAACAAAGTTTGTGAAACATCTATTGTGTTTACTCAGTTGTGAAGATGAAGATACGCCAAAATCCACAGCAACGGTCACATTTTTAAAAATGGCCTTGATGTGGAAAAGTGCTTTGCACCACGTCAGGGTCTAAGCATACGTACTGTACGCACTTTTCCTTGTCAGAGTACTGCAGGTTATTTGAAAATCTAAGTTATTTTTGCAGCTTGCCATTCTAAGGATTTGGACATTGACTGATGCTATTTTATATGTAAATGACATTAAATGGGGGGGGGGGGGGGGGCATGTAACCCATGATCTTGCATACCCCTCAGCAAATGTGCAGTTGCGCCCCTGTATTTAATAATACCCCTTATCTTATTCCATTTCTTGTTATTTGTATTTTTGTTTGTTTTTTCTTTTGTTGCATGTTGTGGGTGTTATCATCATCTCGGGAAGCTTCTGTCACAAAACAAATTCCTTGCATGTGCAAATTGTACTTGTCAATAAATCTCCTTCTGATTCTGATTTAGAGTGACGTTATTATAATGCCATCTAAGCGTGTTTTTAACTGACATGGCAACCTCATCTCTTTAGCAGCTGGTGTCTGTTTTATGAACAGAGGTAGCAGTGTATGTATACAACAGATAACCGATAAGTATAGAACAGATAGGTTAAATTATCTGGTTTTAAAAATCAACACATTTAAAAGAAAACAAACCGTTGTTGCTGCTGCTGCCGCCGCCGTCGTTGGTGTTGTTGTTCCTATTGCGTGTTGTTCCTGACCTCATATCGCGGCTGTCAAATATCTGTCAGCTTCAAAATATTTATCGATCTGCTCAAATAAAGTCGCTTTTAACTAACGTCAAGGTATCACACTAATCTCTAAAATTTACCGATCATAAGTAACTGCGACACATTATTTTATTAATTGAATGCAGGCCAAGCTGACTGTAAACACCGGGTTTCCTCTGCAGACCTCTTCGGCTCCTTTTTCGCGCCGCAACAAAATAACTGTTTCCGGTTAAAACGTCACGCGTCCGGGTGCGTTTAAAATCAGCAGCCAATTGTAATGCTGTAGTGCACTATTTTTGAAGAGTTCAACTTATTTACTACATTTGCACTGGGACTTTTACAAATAAACTAATCACTGTGTGTAGTGAACACTGAGTCAGACACTATTTAAAACGATTCCGTGCTTCGTTTCAGTTCGGTTTTTAAGTTTCCCTTGCCGACTTCCCCTCGGAAGTGACCACTTAAAGAACAAATGGTGAAAGAGACCGTGTTTTAAATTGATATATGAATGAATGCTGTATACTTTTTACATAGACTATGTGATAAAGAAACAAATAATATTTATTTGATATAATTTAACAGAAATATGTATTTTTGTTGCATAACTTTAATACTGTAGACCTTGTAACGTCTATCACTGGTGGATTAGTTGTAGGTTTCTCGTCCGCCGGGTTCAATTTCCACCCAATGTCCAAATCCAAGCCACTGGATGCAGTGCCAGTCCCAAGCATGGATAAAATGGGGTAAACGCATGGGTTGTTTCAGGAAAGTCAGAAAGTTGTGCCTGTCCCTGGAAACTTTGAGCACAAGGTGGAGTGTAGGGCACACACATACTGTACAATGCCAATGAACCTAACCTGCATGTCTTGGCACTGTGGGAGGAAACTGAACCACCCAGAGGAAACCCACTAAGCATTGGAAGAACAGGAGAACATGCAAACTCCACCCACACAATCGAACCCCCAACCCAGAAGGAGTGAAGCCACATTACTGACAAGTACGTCACTGTTTCACCTCTGTTGAATCATTTACAAATAAATAACGTAAGTTTCACAAACAACAAACAAGATCCACAAATAAATAATTTACAAATATACAGACAGATTCCACAAATAACCTTAGTAAACAACCAACCTCACATCTACGTAATATGATCTATGCCTAAATATGACCTATGCGAGTCGCCTCTCTCAATGTTTCCTGAAAGAACCAGGTAATTTACTACAAATTATTAACAGTAACAAGCCTAATGCTGCTTTCCTTTAGTTAATCAGTTTATTAAATTTAAATATTTTTTTGTAAAGAGTGACTCAGTAGCACAGCAGATAGTGTTGCCTTGTCACTCCTACAGAGTCGCTGGTTTTGCCCACTTGAGTCACATGACTGTCATCACATGCACATGGTGTGTGTTTGTTCCTGATGAGATTGTTCAGTTAAAGTCCTGGGTTTTCAGTAGGTATTTTTTCAAGTCTGGGCTGTTTAATAGCATTCCCAGTTTATAGTTCTTATTTTCAGTTAATATCCCTGTTATTGTTCAATGCCTATTAAACAAAAGCCTACACCTTTAATTCATGACACTCCCTGTGTCTGCATGAGTTTCCCCTGGGTCTCACTTTGTACAACATTGATGTAGGAGCACTATGCACTATTCATTCATTTTATATATATACAGTATAAAACACTTAACCTAGGTCATGGTTTTGGACTGTTGGAGAGAACCAGAGTACATGGAGGAAACCCATGAAGCATAGGGTGAACATACAAACTCCAAGCACATGACATGACTCAAACCCTCAACCTTAGAGGTGCGAGGCGACAATGCTAACCACTATGCCGCTGTAAAGCAATTTACTTAAAGGGTAAATTTCCCTGCGTTGTTATGTTTCAAGAGCATCCACACTCTGCCATAAAGCTGCTATGATGCATGTTCATGAACTGGTTAGTGTACATATCAGCTTGTACACATGTAGTATTAATCAGTCTTTAACTTTAACAGAGATGCAAGAATATATAATAAAAAATATTATTCTAACTTTCTTTCTAACCTATTCAGTTTGTTATAAAACAGTATTGAACTATTAAACAAACAAACGAACAAACAAACAAATCCCTTTCTTAGATACTGTATTTATATCGTCTTGTTTATGTTTCAGAAACATCCACTCTGAGCACGTTATCAGGGACAGGACTTTGTCCAATTACACTGCGATATGAATCATTCAGGTCAGTACAAAGTCCACAGAGACAGAGCAGTCCTCAGGGCAGGTCAGCTAGCTCTATCACACACGAGAACGTTTAATCTAAGGACTACATTTTCGGTGTGTGTAAATATATAAAGGAAAAATACGATTGGAGAACTGAACTCTTCAAAATGGAAACCACATCCTCACTGATTAAGTAAGTGCGCTCATGTCTGTGACTTGCTTCAGTTAAAGTAGTGTTTACATATATACATATTATTTTAGATTATGTTAGACAGAATGCTATTAATAACTACACTTTCTCTAAACTCTGCCATCCCCTTTTTACTACTTATATAAATTTTAAAAAGCCATGGTACAGATTTATAGTATTGTATGTGAATTAGTTTTCGGCTACACAACTGTACACACACATTATTGTCACATAGTACAGTGTGTCTGGAGAGAGCTTGTCTTACATTTTAAAGCTATTAGTCAAAATATGCTACGTTAATTATCATATAAACCATTAATCATTTTCTCTCTCATTCTGATCACATCTTTGCCGGTGTGATAGGTCGGTGTCTCGGCGTGTGTGGTCTGCACCTCAGAGACCTTTTAGAGTTTGCTCGTCAAACAGAGAGATCAGGAAGGGGCTCACTGCGTCAAGCTTAGAGGAGCTGAAAGAGAAGGTGAGTCAAGAGTTCCTGATAGATTTATTTATTTATTCGTTTGTTTGTTTTTTAAAGAAGGGATGAAACAGGTCTCATAGTGGAAAGGGTAGAGTAGTTCCTCAAGCTAGGACCCAGGGAATCCAGTCATGGAGGGACAGTGTTCAGCACAGTTTTTCATCAGTAATTCATCAGACACCTAAACACATCCATTGAACCCGGTAATTAACTGATTAGTTTATTCATCTGTGTTTGAGCAGAAAAATAACTATACTATGTTGTTCACCGGATCAGATTTATACATTTTAAGTTCAATGAAATTAAATATAGCTGTACAAAAAAATTGGGTTTTTGAGGATCTCCTTGGAACTGTGTTTATTAGAGATTATTTATTTATTTATTTATTTTATGTATATGATCTTCCTTCAGACAAAGTGAAGAACGCTTAAAGGCCATACAGTACCAGTCAAAGGTTTGGGCACGCCTTCTAATTCAGTGTTTTTTGTTTGGGATTTTTTATTTTCTACATTCCAGAACAATATTGGATTTAAAAAATAAAATAAAACTATGAAATAACACATATGAAATTATGTAATTGAGTACCAACAACAAAAACCACAGTCGGTTGTTATTTTAATATACAGTATGAAGGTCAGCTGTTCTGGAAAAGTTCTTGCAACAGTATTGTCAAGTGCATTTGCAAAACCCATCAGGCACCACGATGAAACTGGCTCTCATGAAGATCATCCCAGGAAAGCAAAACCAAAACGTATCTCTGCTGCAGAGGAGAAGTTCATTTAGAGTCACCAGCCTCAGAAATCACCAATTAACAAACATTACCACAGATTAGAGGCGTTATAAAGGCTTTACAGAGCATAAGTAGCAGACATGTCTCAATACCATATATTCAAAGGAGATTTTGGATCCCTTCAGCATTATTTTACAGTGTAGAAAGACATAAAAATTAGGAAAGACAACTCAATTAGAAGTGTGTCCAAACCTTTGATTGGAACTGTACAGTATATTTTATATATTTTTCCTTAATTTTGAAAATCATTATGTGTGTGTGTGTGTACTAGGCTGCCCACACTTTGCTCATTTCTATCCTGCTGTCTCTGGTGTGTGAGGAGGATGGCACTGAAGTGGACTCGGACGAGTTCCTCATGTCCCTGCCAGACAACACAGTGCTCATGGCCTTGGAGCCAGGACAGACCTGGAGACCACATCCTGTATGTTTGTGTGCGTGTCATATCACCTACTGATATGAACGTCTGATTATCAATATCTGATCAATCACTTATCAGTCAGTATAAATTTCATTTCTCTGTGTTACTTCTGAGCAGAGAACCGTTTCAGAGTATTTGTAGTCAAGTTAAGTTTGTGTGGATTTAAAATCTCACCTGTATGTGATGCTGCTTATTTCTTGACAGTTAGCCAAGAGAGGCAGCAGCATCAAACCAGGAGACAACAAAATCCGCACTGGTCGTGACATCGCCAGAGTGACCTTTGACCTTTATCGTCTGAACCCTAAGGACATTTTCGGCTCTTTAAATGTGAAGGCAACATTCCAGGGTCTGTACTCGGTCAGCGCAGATTTCCAGTGCCTGGGGCCAAAGAAGGTACTCAGGTGAGAGAGACAGAAGGCAACCCTGAATCTGTAGAGTGTGTGAGCGTGTGCTTTTCCTGAAATCTGGCAGCTGCGGTTAGAAGGCAGTTAAATGATGCAAACGTTGATTTGGCAACAACACGGTGGCTAATTATAGAAAAAACGGTTGCTGTGTCCTTTACACTGAGTAGTTTTATATCCAGAATTAAACAAGCTGCAAAAATACATCTAACATGGGAATAAAAGAAAGCAGTATTTCTGCCTTCTGGATATTTCTATGCTTTCATACACAATTCAATGCAAATACAATTGACTCTGAATATGTTTTCTTATTGAACAAATATCTCGTGTTCTTTCTGACACCAGAGAGGCCCTGAGGATGATCTCCACCATACTCCAGGCAGCAGGTCACATGTTACTCACATCCGCCACTGTGATTCGGCGAATAATACAAGGAGCGGACTATCTGGAAGCTCACGGTGCTCGTGAGATTCAGACAGAGTACTGGAACTGACCTGCTATGTGAGACTTAGTTTTTTAAAAAACGGCACTCTTGCTTTGTAAAATGCAACCTATATTAACAATTCTTACAGCATTCTTCATTGTCCGGCAATTCAGCCATGACAATACAGTAGAAAGTGAAGAGGAGGCAGTCTATTAAATCAAGTGTTAAATGTGTCTGTAAATACAACTAATTTAAGCTATTTAATTATATGTATAATATATTATACAATATAATATAATGTGATGTATAATATAGTAATGGCATGCGCGACACTGATATTAAAGAAGCCTGCAATATGTAAATGAGTTCTCTAGCAAACTAAGTTTTTATTGTTGTTTTGGGCTAATAAAAATATTTTTCAGTCAGTCTGTAACTCTTCCACATCACAGCTTCATTGGTATATTGTGATGGCACTATAGAGCAATCACACTATGCAACATTTGCCCATTTCAAACAGTCTTTTTGTAAATCAGTCTAGATAAAATATACTAAAGAAAAAAAATCCTGAAGTCCACTTTATTGAGTTAAAATGTCATTGTAACCAAGGGAAAACATTTTCTAGAAATAGGTACAAAAATCTTCAAAAGCAGTAAAGGAAATTTTCTAGTCAACTAAATAATAATTAAATGCATAGAATATCAAATGCATCGTTCAAGCTTTTTGTCTGTTGGATTATGGTCCTGGGTCTAAATAAATTATAACTGAAATGCGCAATAATTAACATACAAGAAAAGGATGTAAAAGAATTATCTTAAAACCGTTTCAAATGATTTTCACACTGCCTGTTCTTTCAAAAAGCAACACTTTTAAAGGATTCATGGTCTGGAAGATCTGAACCATGTTAGTACACTAAAAGTCAGTTATTCTTGTTTTTTTCTTCTTTTTTTTTTAAATAAACATCTGAAAATATGCATTAAAAAAGACCTGAAAACTAATTTCTACTCACGCTCCTATCCTGTTGAACACTGAAATGCTACACATGAAAACAGCAGTTTCAACCAGTGCTTGTGTTCTGCTAGCCGCTCTGAACATCGTCCTTAGTGTTCTCATAAATAATTTCAGCTTAAATGAAACTGCTCAGATAGACAAAACTAATATATGTTGTGTATTAAAGGTCCTGACGAGGCACTGGATTATATCAATGCGACAATCCGTTAGTGGTGTGAAATACTGGACATGAGAACATATGAGACAGAGACAAGAAAAACAAAAACAAACAAACAAAACAAAAATTTCTTCATGAAATACAGCATTTGGCAGCAATGTAGAGTCCAGCCTCTACTTTCCTGCTATTCTAAATACTCTTTAACATTTAATCTAAAAATACACCAGGGTCAAAGTTCACCCCCTGGTAGTACTGAGGAAGCCGCCTTATATAATCCCTCCCATGACTTTGTTTCACTTCCTCCTTTCCCGTTACTTGGTTGAGGTTCCCTAAACCTGAAGCTTGAATCTGTTCCCTCTGTCCATCTCCTGCTTCTGGGACCCTTCCCTGCTCTCTTCTGTTGCTTCATGACACCTGCGCGAACACGCTCCCTGTCGTCCGGGTGAATCCAGCGCAGGTTGGAGTGTTTAATGTGGTAGCGCGTGTCCCCATACCACTGAACGATCTCAGTCCGCGTCAAGCCCGTCTTCTGCTGCAAGAGTGTGTAGTCTTCGCTGGTGGGCCACTGGCACTGCAGGAAACTCTGCCTCAGCATGTTCAACTGCTCCCATGTTTTCTTTCGGAGGTTGGGCTCGGGACCCAGGCTGGGGTTCCAGCCTTGGAGGAGAGATGGAGATGGAGAAGAGGACGCAGGAGACGGAGAAGGGACGACGGAGGACTCCCGGCGCTCCTGTTTAACGGAAGCTTGGTCGTCTTTTTGTGACAGCTCTTCACTTTGTTCGTCTTTCCTCGAGTCCGACTCACTCACTCCATCTTCTACAGGCCCCTGCTGATCCTCCATGTCAATATCGAGCTCAAAGTCAAGCCCCGCCCCTGAGGTCTCGCCATCTTCCTGAAAATCATCGCTGTTTAGCTGCTGTTGGCCCGATGGCTCTGGTGATTGACTTGGCTTGGCCAGTTCAGCCAGCCAGGACCGACCACTCCTGCGAAGCTGGTAGCGACTGTCAGCGAACCACTTCCGGATCTCGTGCCGTCCGAGCCCGGTGACGCGCTGCAGTCGCTGCACTTCAGCCTCAGATGGCCAGTTTTTTTGGACAAAACTACGCCGAAGTGCCATCAACTGGGCTTTGGTCTTCTTCCTCTGCTGGATGATGGGAGGCCCACAAACCACGGCTGATTTCGACAATGATCGATAAGTGCTGGAGCTCTCAGTCTTGGGCTCGTGAGGAGGTAAATGATTCACATCTCTGGGCAACTGAGTGTGCTCTTTGTCCACGGATGCATTTTGAAAATCGGCCACAATATGGTTTACAGTTTGCTCCTGAACAATCGGCTCTAAACCGTTGCTGTACTGAGGAATGATGCTGTTTTGCCTGCTGTTGTAGTCGTTGACTTCTTCCTGGGAGAAAGCTGGTTGTGGTATGTAGTGTGTATAACCCGTATAGATGTCCATCACAGGCGCTTGTTTCCCGCCCTGATGAAAACTCTCAGGTGTCCTTTCTTCAGGTACTATATAATCCTCTTCTTCGTCTTCCTCACCCTCCTCTCCAAGCGACATTCTTTGCAGATGCCGTAGCTTGAGCCGCGTCTGCTGGATGTCGTCGTCTGCCCAGCTGATTCCATAGCGCACGCGCTGCATCATAAACCACACTTTGACACGTTCGGGTGACAGGGAGCAGTGGCGCGCCAGAGCGCTGGCCTCCTGCTCTGTGGGGTAGGGGAAGGCATTAAACGCTTCTACCAGCTCTGAAACTGCATCCAGCTCAGTAGTCTGCTCAGAGCGCACCCAAACCAGCTTCAGTCCCTCGGACACCAGAGGAAGACACACAAAGTGCGTCTGGTTGAGGCCGGACGTGCCCGAAGAGGCTGTGTCCTCGCTTTGGCTTCCTTTTATAAACTCCGGAGAAGATGAGGATTTTCTCTGAGGCAAAATGGAGGCAGGAGAAGTGCTTTGGCTGTCTTTAGCAGCAGGTGTTTTTTTCATAGTCTCTTTTTGCTCTGTTGCTGGTACCTGGTTCTCTGCATTGCTTGTACTTATGCTGGTCTCTTCTGAGTCCATGGGTGAGGAAGACATGGACCCCTCAGAAAATTCAGACTGTAGGAAGAAAAGAAAAATAATGTGAATATGAAATACATAACACTTTTGCATGCAGCAATGAAGTTAGCTTTTATTTTCCTCCCATCCAAATGCTGAATGCGAACACACCACGGGAACTGTTTTAACGCCCAGACTAGCTATTGAAAGTATGTTAAATTTAATTTTTACTTATTTATAGGACACTGTTCAGTGTTTTCTACAGGTCTGAAATATACTTGCGGTGGTAAACCAGCAGAGACGGACAGCATTACCTGACAGAACAAAAGTACATTAAACTGTACCTTTAACACAAACTACAGATGACAATGGCACAAAAATAAAAACTTTAGATGATACAGTCTAAAATGGAAACCTATCCTGCTTTAAGAAATGTCAGATACAGTAGTAAAATTTTTAATCATTATGCTTATAGTGACTGAGAAGGATGCCTTAAGTGTGGAAGTGTGTTAAGTTCTTAAGGGGAACCACTGTTAAATAGAGGAAAGAAAATGAAGACTGTGTGTATTGATAAATACCCAAGATGTTCAATATAAAACTAAATGTATTAATAAATACATCTAAAAAAAGTTCTAATATTTAACACAGTAAACCACTGATATAGGCAAGTTTTCTTTTAGGAGACATTTATTCAACATTTATGAGAGTAGCCACAAATATCATAAATTAGTAACAGTTTCACAACAGCAACGTCTTCAGGACAAGCTGAGAGAACTTTGCGTTTTCCGGTCTCTCTGGAATATTACAAGCTGTGCTTCATCACCCTTTTCACCCTTCAAAAGATCCCTGGTGGACCAGCGACCAGCATCAGTGATCTCACTGACACAAGGGAACCAACCCCAGCTACTAAGGGCATTTACAAAAGACTTTAAGCCACAGTAAAACAGCTGAATGGTGAAAAACATTTTAAAGAAGGTCTGAATGAAGATCCCGGCCAAGTTGGCTCAGGGCTCAGTGCAGTCATTCCCGTGAACATTCAGTGAGTGGAATGCTCTCAGTGAAAAATTACCTGGTTTGATCACCAAATGCATTCTGTTTTTTTGCAGGACAACACATGACCTCATACTGCCCACCAAAACCACTTGACCATTACAGGAACTTTGCAGGCTGGGAGCTATTGCCATTGTGTGAAACGCTTGGATAAGTGCATTAGTGTAGCTGATGTATGTAGAGCAAAAGGAAATGTTTACTCTCACAACTGTGTTCTGTTATTCAGCACAATCAAAACAGTCAGTTTGACTTGAACACCCCTCGTTCTTATGTAGTGATTGGATCGCTGGGGTTGAGGTGTCTGCTCTACAACTTAACCTACTGGTCATGTCTTATATTATGATGTGTGTTCAAGTCAAACTGACTGGCTAAAATCACACCAGCCTTGATTACATTTCTATAACAGCATACCTCGAGGTGAATTTCTCCAAAACCAAAGAAACATAAACAATACTTTTAATGCACAAACACTGAGATGGGTGTGTACGTATGCACTAGCTTACATTTCCTGCAGGTGGGCTCTTCTGTCCCTCTGAGGTTTGGTCTCGCGCTCCTTTACTCTCCTCATCTTTAGCTGAGCTCGGGCCGGGCAGAGCAGTAACCGGATGAACAGAGCGCAGATGCTGACTGAGAGAAAAGACATCCGCTGTTTTGTGGCCGCAGATCCGACATTCATAAGCATCACTCGCCTCGCTGTCCCCCGAATCCGCGCTCGCTCGAGCCTTCAACTTCTGTTTTTTCTCGTGCTGCTGCTGCGGGGGTTCACACTGCTGCATGGCGACGTGCTGAAGGAGCCGAAACAACATTGAGAACCCAAGTTACAACATCATCACCAATTCACCATCATAACAAAAAAGCAATAATCAGAAACAAGTTATAATTATCATAAGCATTACATAAATATTAATCTAGAGATTAGTTTTCTGACAGTAAAAGTTAGCCACTAAGCAAAATTAAGAATCTAGTTGAGGAATTCTCATAATTTCGTTAACATTTTCCTGGATTTGTATTTATATGAACTAGTAACGAGAGTCACTAGGTAATGCAGTGAACATTTGGCAAACAAATTTTATTTGTTCGGGAGGAGAGTTCTTATGGCGAAAGTTTGTATTGCAAAATGCATTTTTCCAGAGGAAATAGCGCAAATGTAGAAAATCCATCCAGCCACCCAAAAATATTACCAATATTACCAATTTCCAACACTATAATCATACTTTTGTATACAAAAACAATTAAAACTTTCACAACAAATGTAAAGTAACTAAAATATGAAATAATAAAATAAAAAATATATGAAAAACAGGCATTAAACTTCTCTTTTCTCTAATTTATGATTAGTCTTGGCATATGGATGAGAGGGTGGGAGAGGAGCAAAGGGGTTACTGTTTGGAAAGGGAGCCCCCTTACATTCAGGGATTCTCTCCGTTTTGGGACACTTTGCAAGACCACTAGGACCTGGATGTAGGACATGCTGGGAAGTCGCAGAATGAACATATCTGTTTTTTCATGGCATCTTAACACTTTTCTATAATGACCAACGACTCATGATGCTACATCTCATTTGCACGACTAGCTAAGCCCTAGACTATATCTCTCACTTACGCTATGCAAATTCTCCACGGTTTTGCATGTTTCCCTAATTTCTTTCACCTCCTCCCCTACGGAGATGTCTTCGACTGTCAGCTGTTGCTCCTCAAGGATGTCCTCAAGTTTCTGTTGTCAGCTACTCCCTGTGCTCTTCTACAAAGGTGTTTCCAAGGTTCACAATCTTCTCCTACTGTTATGTTTGGTTCTGGTTCAAGCCAATTGGAGTTTCTCACGGGAACACATTCTGGCAGAATTTAAAGTTCGCCTTGTCACTTGATGGCCGTGCCTGCAGCCTTGGTAAACCATTCAACAAACAAGAGTCTCGTTACCCAAACACTGGAATAAGACATCCACATTACGTATTATTATGTATTATTTTGTACCACTTGAAAACCCTTGGTGATTCAGAATGGTAAACAAGCAATGGCTTGATTTTTACTTGCCCACTGGCATTTGCACAAAGCAACAAAGTTAGCCTGTCTTTAATGGGCATATGTCCGTGCAGTTTCATCTCTTCCTGGGCGATGTAGGTGCGTTTTGGCACTCTTTTCCAAAAAAGCCCCGTTTCATCACAACGAAAAGCTTGTTCAGGCACGTATCCCTCGCTTTTGATGAACTCTTTAAATTCTTTAATGAATTCTCCTTACATCATCATGGATAGCATTTCTTCTTTTAAACTTTTCAAAATCAACCTCTTCTTGCCTTAAAAGATTCAATATCTTCTTGACTTCTTAACAACAAGTTTGCATGCAACATTCTTGCCTACTTACAGATCACTGCGCACGAGACACTGGCACCGGCAATCATTTTCTCGTTTATCCAAACAAACAATTTTTCTACGTACTCTAATATTTTAGATCTTTGCCTTGAAAGCACCGTTACAACCTTTGCTACATCAGCAATCAAAATCTTGTTCTTTTCCATTAAGATTGTGCTTATGGTGGATGTTGGCAGTCCCTACTCTCCAGCAGGATCGCCCGTGCTTGCACCAGCTGATTTTTTTTTAGCAATGATTTCTTTCTTAATTTCCACTGAAAGCCCTCTTTGTCTTTCTTATTTTCTTGTGATGTTTTTTGCTAAGTTTCTTGGAACTCACGATGCTATGTCTTCAGTAAATCTTCCAAAAAAAAAAAAAAAAGAAGAAAAAAAAAACACAATCATTGATGAATGATACAAACAATAAGAATTGTGTGTAAACCTTGTAGCTGCTTACAAAAAAACTGAACTCAAGCCAATTATTCCATATCAAGAGTCCTCACAGGAAGTCATGCCACCATACTTGGGCTAAAAATACTCTTTTTTTTTTCAAGCGGACGCAAACAAGGTTTGAAGGGGTCCCGGATGTACGCACAACTTAGCCATTTCGTACATTCGTATGCCGAAAATGTTTCATAAACCGAGGAAAAAAATCTTGCAAAATTTCAGTTGTTAAGGGGAAAAAATCGTGAGGGGGAGGAGGGGGGCGTTCGTATGCTAGCTAATGTTTATTTCTCACAGAAAACAAACGGCGATCAGAAAGTAAAAAATAATAACAATTATAATAATATTAATTTAAGTGACAGTTTCATGGCTTTGTTTAATATTTGTAAACAATAAACAATATCTCAAGCTTCGGTTATTTGCTAAGAGCTAAATCAGTTTAAATCTCCTGTTGTTTAAGCTCCTGACCATAACACAGCAGCGCCATGACAGTTATAGAGTGGCGTGAACTCATGGCGATGCTGCCACACACACACACACACACACACACACTGGACAGCACAGCTCCGTTTCACATTCCTCCCTTGGCTAAAAGCTAACATTATCGATCTGCTAGTCCGAACAAAGGCTTTTAGCTCTGTGGCTAGCTAACCCGCTGGAGCAACACGGCGAGGCATCTGAATGGAGCCGCGCGAAACCACGAGAGCCGACAGTTTCAGGCAGAACATCTCAGTGTTCCGGGATAACAAAGCTGTCCCGCGTTAACGAGGCTGGAATCAGCTGCCAGCGTAGGTACACTTGCCTCAGATCGGAGTTGTCAATCTGTCACAGTTTGGTTTGTCGCATCTTCGATGTGTGAATACAGCAACGCCGAACAGTTACACGGTTCAAAATAAAAGCCCCAGGATATTGTCAGGTTGAATTATTTCATTTCATTCATATTATATCCTGATCTAATGTAAACACAGACACAGATTTTTCTAAGTAAACTGTAACGGTGCCTTAATGAACTAAAATATAATGTATAACTGGCACTGCACATCATCCTAATCCTTCTACCTTCACATTTACATCTACTCTATTTTCATGTGCAGCTGTTCCACGATGGGCCGGTGTCTCATCCTGGGAGCGTAATCAAAAGCACTTAACTGAAGATGAATAAACAACTGTGATTACAGTTCATCTTACAGCTCTTCCCATCAATGTGAGAATGTGAATTTAAAGTCTAAAAACATCATTTGAATACTATTATTTATAATTTCTATTGTGCCATCTAAAAATGGAAGTTTGAACTGAAATATAAAATGGATTTCATGCTCATTCCCACCTGTGTTCCTGGCCTTGGCTCTGATATATAAAATCGAAACGTAGTTTTAATTTTCATTTATTTTTCATTAATGCATGCACATATGATTGATTCAACGGTCCAGATGTTAAGATTTATACCTGACATTTTTTCAGACAAAACACAGTACACCATGTACTCTTTTCTTTCAGTGAACCCTTTCATTAGAGAAAAACTTTTTCAAGTCTGGATTACAAACATTACAGTAAATGCTCGAATTTCAGGTCCTCTGATTTCACAGCACATGTGTACACACTGAATACAAGAACATTAAACATTTCTTTAATGTATCAGAACTGGTGTTACTGTACATGCAGAGATGATTTCCTCCTTTAGGGCAGTGATTCTTCTGGCGTGATTCTAATAGACTACTGACTTTAGACGACCTCAGTGGAAAAAAAGGGGGATTGTCGATATACAGTAGTGTTACATGTCGATATGTTTGATTTAGCACCATCCTGGGTGTGAAATAAAAATAGAATTATAAAATTTCACATAAGTGAAATATGTATGGATCCAGACTACTGGACCGCCTTGTATTTTAATGTATGCCATTACACTAATCTGCTCTTGGGAGAACTGTATGCTATTAGAAGCAAATTTCCAATTTTAACCACATTAAGGTTGTTTTAACCACAAAATGTTGTTAATTAGTGTAAATTTCGTTCCAGAGCAGATACTGGTCCCTGTACTGCTCAGCTAGTCTTCGATTTTATTGAATTTAATTTAAATTTTTATTTAAAGTCATATGGGAAGTAAAGGTCAGGAGGAAAGAGCTTCTACATTTTTAGTCACTTTTTTAGCATTTATTAACTCATCCATAACATTTGAAAAAATGCAAATGGATTTCTCAAAACGGTTACACACAACACAATATATTACCTGCAAAAACCTGTAACTTGCACAAAATCCTTAGTTTATCTCTCAATATTTGTATAGTATTTGTGTCAGTGAACATCAGTTCTGTCAGAATGATAAGTCCTTTTGCCAGTGTTTATGAATAAGATAGTCGCGATGCGTTATTGTCAGTATTAGGCAAAACTGCAAATGCAGCGCAATATGGGGAATCACAGCGCCTCCTTATTCGCGCCACAGGTTCTCTTCCACATCACAGCACAGCACTGAAAGAATCATTAGGAACGTCTTATCCATCCTCTGCTGCAACTGGTTAATCATTGTTTGAGGAAAGACTTTACACATTCCTCTCCACTAGTGAAGTCAAGATTCACCTTACAGAAAAAAAGAAGTCTAATAGAAATGTCTATAAAATATGCTTGACATATTATTACATTTTCAAGGACACAGCAGACTGTTGTACATAATTTACATAAATTAACAAGAGCATTTCGTCTTCAAAAAGAATGTGAAATTGCTTTTATGACGTGCACAAGTGACAAAATGATGTGAAGATTATAGAAGTTGTTTTAAAAAATTCAGTGAGATTTCAGTGTTTCTGAGAATTACTGAGAAACTGGACATGAAACAGTACAGTACATCTCAACATGAAAACATGACACCCTAATGCACACTACAGTTTCAGACTGAAACTCATCATTTAGCAGTAGTGACAAGGATAAGCATTCCAAAGAACTATTCCTAACTTATTTTGTTACTTCATATTCATGTATCAAAACCTGTATCAAGCTTTTATGTGGGGATCAGATATCTGCCGTAGCAACCCCTTGCATGGACCAGCCGAAAGTGTCTTTTAAGATTTTGCACACTCAGCTTTTGCCCACAAAAACCATCTTGACAAATGTTAGATGCAATCTTTCATTACTTGCTTTAAAGTACTACACAGATAACAATGATAATGCTAAAAAATATTTTATTTTAATAATGAAAGAAAGGGAAACACAACAATGAGACCAATGATTCAACAAGCTGTTTCATATGCAGTCTCACTTTAAAAAGAATGTCCTTGAACCAGATGAGAATACCAAGGAATGCAGCACACTCTCTTCTATAACTAGTATCCAAAGTTTTATGGCACTCAAAATAAAACCACATCATACAGTAGAGAATATTCTTATCTTAACGTCAGCTTTTTCATTGAGACAGAAACTGGATGGCCTCAAGTAGTTCTCATTTATTGGGACACTATTATGTTATGTGTATATGGATTGATGGTAGTGTTTTTTATTTCCTAATCATTAATAATTCCAGAGGCATCAGTACAATTGCATGATGTGCTAATTCACTTTCTCATTCTGAGATTACTGAGCTAAAGTAACTTAATGTTACTTTACTAGTTACTGCTAGTACTGTTCTCTTTTTCTGTATGTGAACTATTTAAAACTTTAAGACTAAAATGAGTCTGATAATAAAAGATGGATAAAATAGAAAAATTAAGCACTCTGTGAGGGAAACTTACATAAAAGCACACTGTTACAAGTAAAATGTGGTATATACTTACATTTCAACAGCATATAATATTAAGCAAAATCTACTTAATTGAATTAAATAAAAAGACAAAAAAAAAAACTGTAAAAATGTAAAATGACAACCACTAAAACAACAACAACAAAAAACCCACATCACTTATCCTACTAATTATTTAAAGTTTTCTCAAAAACATATTTAGTAATATTAATTGGGTGCTTTTAATAGATATATTATATAATTATAACTGCATTCATTATCTATGTCACACATTATGTCACACACTACAGGCAATTTTAATTTATAGCCTAATCTTTGGACTGTGGGAAAAAACCTGCCAAACACAGGGAGAACATGCACACTTTACAAAAGAACTCTTGGAGGTGTGAGACGAAAGTCCTAACAATTAAACCACCATGCCACCTGTACGTAGTGTTCAACTCTGTTTGGTGACACATTTTCTTTGTGTCAGGTATTGTGTTATGCGGGCAAGGCATATTTTCATGACAGTTATTACAAAAAAACACAAACTCAAATGGCTCAGGTGGTATAGAGCATGGATAGGCCAGTGCAGGGCATGGCTTAGATGATAGAGGAGCAGGATTTGGATCGGGTTTTGAAGGCACCTCTCCCACTCTACTTCTGGGGTGCTTCTGGGGATCTTGCTCCTCTCTCTCCCACATGCTGCACATTATTTCCGGATGGCAAGGCTGCCCGCAAAGTCCGACCACCCTGCCGTTCCCCCAACCCCTAAAAAATATTTAGGAGCGGCCCGTGTGCTACACCTAGCAGTCTCACTTTCTGTCAAGTATTGTACAGAAATTAAGATTAAGACCATTTGCAAACATTAAGACAGTTATTAAAACAACAACAACAACAACAACACACAAACAAAGAGACAAAACTGGAGGAACAACTTGAACAATAAGACGATAAGATCAGATTAAGACAGGACAGGACAGTGACAAGTGACAAAGACTAGACCCAGGACAAGACTATTTATACACTGACTACAAAGAACTAGATTTAGGTGAACTCAGAAACAGGACTATCATAACATAAAAGTCAACATAAAAGTCCAGACACAAAACAAATGGCACAGAATGCCCTCCAGGGGTTATTCCTGAAACTCTACTGAAGCCAACAATAGAAAAAGACAACAAAAAAAAAGCATGTATCTACTAAAAATTTACTGGCATGATGCAACTGTTAAATCAGATAACAAACTGGATATCTAAATAAACATATCTTAAAATAAAAAACCCAACCTGACAAACAGCAACACAATCGGGGAGAAAACCAGGTTAAAATCTGACTTAGGCCAAACCCTTAAAAAAATTATGAGACATCTCACCTTGGCATCTTACAAATGAAACGTTGGGCATAAGAGTCTATGAAAAAGAGCCAACATTTCACAGAAAATATTACTTTAATAATAATAAATATGTCTTTATTTTAATAATTAAATAAATGTAGTATCTCTTTGAAATGACTTTATAATTATTTATAAGTAAATATGCATGAGATTATGATTTCTTTTTATTTGTATTCATTTTATATGAGGGAAAAAAAATTACTCAATCTTACATACAGGAGAGATGATCAGCGGTGCTGAGTTTTTACCGCCTTCATTTAAACCAGGACTGAAGTATGGATAGAGTTTCTCAGTGAAAGACTGACCAGTGAAAGAGTAGATATGAGATCTGGACTTCACATCATAAAAGGAGACCAGACCCTCGTCATAATCCACAAACACCCCCACCTTCTCCACCTTCTCTCTCAGTGTGAGGGGGACAGAGGAGTCAGCACAAGCCTTATACTGATTCTCATTCCTCAGTATCACAGTCCAGAATCCATCCTCAGGGCTCAGTGTAATCTCTTCCTTCCTGTTAATATTCTCTCTCATCACTCCTAATGTCCACTCAGTTTTCCCAATGACCTGCACCTCATAATAAAAATTCCCTGAGGAGAAACTCTGCTTTCCCAGAACACAGGGACAATAATTAAACCTCTCTGGTGTATCAGGTAGATCCTGTCGTGTGTCTCCATCTGTCACTTGTTTTCCATCAGCAGACAGGATGAGATCAGGAAGCGCTGTATCAGGATCCAGAGTCACATCCACTGAGAGAAACACACAGAGTGTGATGTGAGTATACAGGTAAAGATCATGCAATAGTTTAAACTGATCATATAATGATGCAGCAGACGTATTCAAAATGTCTCCCCATCAGGCCCTTTTATTTTAATATATTATGCAAACATGCAATACATAGTAGGGCCGATAATTGTATTGCCAGTTTTTCAACATAAAACCTCAAGTGAATGATTTCTGTTTGTGTATCAGTATTTTTTTTATGTATGTTATACTTTTTGTCATACCAACATTCCATTACAGACTGTATGACAGTTCCATTCCATTCCAACATTACATATGAAACATATCTCTAAACAAACTAGAGAACGAGTGCCACTCCTTTATTTCTGGTTAGATTAGAGTAGAGTAGTTAGGTAGTTTGATTTGTTTAACAGCAAGTGTCATCTAGTTGATTTTTTGTTGTTGTTGTTTTTGTTTATTCCTTTGGCACTGTCCATGTTCTCTCTCCTGGGAATAGTTTTCATTGTGTCTTTGTTTTGGTGTCCATCCTGTTCATATTGTGTGCACATGTCAATTCCACTATTTGTAAATAAACACTAACCTACACCTTATACAGCCTTAGATTGGAAAATCTAAGTCTGATTTAAGTCTAATGCTGATCAGTAAATTTTATGAGAAAAAAAAAAAAAACAGAATCGTCACTGTACCTGCATACTGCTGAATCTTTTTCAGTTCTGTTGAAACTAAATACAACAGATCATGACATTTGTTAGTTATTAGGTTGTAAAAACTAACAAATGTTGCTAACAATAACACAAATATATAACTTTGTTTAAAAGTTTTTCACCAGATTCCTTTAAAATGTCATTGAGTGCTTTAGTGATTTTCTCATTAAGAGTCTGCTGAAGCCGAGACAGAGCTGTCCTCACAGTGTCCCCACTCAGATCAGTGTTAATACTGATCTCAGTCCAGTTCTTGGTGTGTGGAGGGCTGCACATGGAGGAGGAAATCTACAGTAGAGCAGGAGAGAGGAGAAATCCCTCAGCATGGTGAGTGTTGTTCTGTGATGTTCTGCATTGCCAGTGAGCAGAGAGAGGAACACTGACCTGTAGGAGGTGGAGATGCTCCTCAGTGTGTGAGAGCTGCTCCAGCTCAGTGTCTCTCCTCTTTAGCACAGTGATTTCCTGCTCCAGCTCTTTAATGAGTCCTTCAGCCTGCCTCTCTGCTGCTTTCTGCTTCTCCTCCATCACCTCGAGCAGCTCAGCATGCCTTCTCTCAATGGAGCGAATCAGATCAATGAAGAGTTCAACACTGTCTGCTTTCTCTTTCTTTATGTTTCTCTAAAGTAGGAACAGATTTTCACTTTCATCATGTAACACTGAATAGTGAACTAATGTTTAATGACAGTTTATTAATTTCTACAAAATAAAAATAAATCTACTAAAGGTAGCAGATATAAACTCATGTCATGTTGCACACACTTTGTTAAGCTCTATTAAGTGTTTGATCTCATGGATCTTCTTCAGTCGGTCCCGAATTGTCTGCTGCACATCTGTCTGTGTTTTCCTCAGCTGATTCTAAGAAGTTAACAGAAGACAAAATAATATATACACTAACATATCCTATTCTTGTACATACTCACCAACTCAATATTTATGCTTGAATTATTTTCATTAAAAAGATTAATTACAATTATTTATTATACAGTACATACTCAGAACTGAAGCCCAAATACAAAGGATATAACTGAGCATAGGATTAATGGCTTATCAGCAGCTTACTGTAATTACAGTCTTGGCGTTTGAACTAACCCTTGCATAAATTTGTTTGCATTATCTATAAGAAAGTTTAAACTTCAGTCTAGCCAGAGTTTCGTTTCTCACCTTCCTCTCTCTGCTCTCCTCCTCTATAGTAACAGTGTTGTGATTCTTGTGGTCTACTTCAGTGCAAAACTGACACACACACGTCTGATCATCTCTACAGAACAGCTCCAGAGCTCTCTCATGTTTCTGACATATGTAGTCCTTCAGGTTCTCCACAGGGTTTATTAGTTTGTGTTCTCCAGGAAATACATATTCATTATGAAACTCTAGATGACTTTCACACATACTTTCACAGCAATTCAGACAGGATTTCTCAGCCCTTATATTGTCCTTTATGCAGGCATCACAAAGAACCTCAGGTTTGTCAGGAACACTTTTCTTCTTGAAGTGATCTGCAACCTCTCTCAGTGTTGTATTAAACTTCAGTTCAGGTCTCTTGGTGAATTTCTCCTCACATAATGGACAGTGAGAGTGTTGACTCGTCTCCCAGCACTGTGTAAGGCAGCTCTTACAGAAATTATGTCCACATGGAGTGGTGACTGGATCAGTGAATATATCCAGACAGATCGAACACAGCAGCTGCACTTCAGACAGGAGACTGCTGGAGTCATGAGAAACTAGGGTTGATAGATTATTAATGAAATGAATTAATCTGCACATTATACATAGATAAAATATAGGATTAAAACCACCTGCCTAATGTTGTGTAGGCCCCTGTTATGCAGCTACAGCAGCTCTGACCTTGAGGCATATACTCTACAAGACCTCTGTAGGTGTATGCTATAGTTTTGACACCAATAAACTGCTGTTGTTCAAAATAAAACCTCAAGTGAATGATTTCTGTTTGTTTATCAGTATGTTTTATGTATGTTATGATTTTGGTCATACCAACATTCCATTACAGACTGTATGACAGTTCCATTCCATTCCAACATTACATATGACAAACATATCTCTGAACTAACTAGAGAACGAGTCCCACCGCTGTATTTCTGGTTAGATTAGAGTAGAGTAGTTAGTTAGTTTGATTTGATTAACAGCAAGTGTCGTCTGGTTTATTATTATTATTATTATTATTATTATTATTATTATTCCTTTGGCACTGTCCATGTTCTCTCTCCTGGGAATAGTTTTCATTGTTTCATTCGTTTTGGTGTCCATCCTGTTCATATTATGTGAACATGTCAATTTCACTATTTGTAAATAAACACTAACCTACACCTTATACAGCCTTAGATTGGAAAATGTAAGTCTGATTTAAGTCTAATGCTGATCAGTAAATTTTATGAGAAAAAAAAAAACAGAATCGTCACTGTACCTGCATACTGCTGAATCTTTTTCAGTTCTGTTGAAACTAAATACAACAGATCATGACATTTGTTAGTTATTAGGTTGGAAAAACTAACAAATGTTGCTAACAATAACACAAATATATGTATACTATGTTTAAAAGTCTATCACCTGTTTCCTTTAACTTGTCATTGAGTGCTTTAGTGAGTTTCTCATTGAGAGTCTGCTGAAGCTGAGACAGAGCTGTCCTCATAGTGTCCCCACTCAGATCAGTGTTAATACTGATCTCAGTCCAGTTCTTGGTGTGTGGAGGGCTGCACATGGAGGAGGAAATCTACAGTAGAGCAGAAGAGAGGAGAAATCCCTCAGCATGGTGAGTGTTGTTCTGTGATGTTCTGCATTGCCAGTGAGCAGAGAGAGGAACACTGACCTGTAGGAGGTGGAGATGCTCCGCAGTGTGTGAGAGCTGCTCCAGCTCAGTGTCTCTCCTCTTTAGCACAGTGATTTCCTGCTCCAGCTCTTTAATGAGTCCTTCAGCCTGCCTCTCTGCTGCTTTCTGCTTCTCCTCCATCACCTCGAGCAGCTCAGTCTGACTTCTCTCAATGGAGCGAATCAGAGCAGTGAAGACTTCAACACTGTCTGCTTTCTCTTTCTCTGTGTCTCTCTAAAGGAGGAACACATTTTCACTTTCATCAGATAACACTGAATAGTGAACTAATGTTTAATGACAGTTTATAAATTTCTACTAAATAAAAAGAAAACCATGTAGCAGATATAAACTCATGCCATGTTGTACACACTTTGCTGAGCTCTATTGAGTGTTTGATCTCATGAATCTTCTTCAGTCGGACCTGAATCGTCTGCTGTATATCTGTCTGTGTTTTCCTCAGCTGGTTCTAAAAAGTTAGCAGAAGACAAAATAATATTAACATACTTACTGTAATTACAGTCTTGGCGTTTCAACTAACCCTGCATAAATTTGTTCGCATTATCTATAAGAAAGTTTAACCTTCATGCTAGTCAGAGTTTTGTTTCTCACCTTCCTCTCTCTGCTCTCCTCCTCTATAGTAACAGTGTTGTGATTCTTGTGGTCTGTCTCAGTGCAGAACTGACACACACACATCTGATCATCTCTACAGAACAGCTCCAGAGCTCTCTCATGTTTCTGGCATATGTAGTCGTCCAGGTTCTCCACAGGGTTTATTAGTTTGTGTTTCTTATGCCTGGGCATATTATTATGAAACTCTAGATGAGTTTCACACAAACTTGCACAACAATTTATACAGGATTTCATAGCCCTTATCTTCTCTCCAGTGCAGGCAACACAAAAAACCTCAGGTTTATCAGGAACACTTTTCTTCTTGAAGTGATCTGCATCCTCTCTCAGTGTTGTATTAATCTTCAGTTCAGGTCTCTTGGTGAATTTCTCTTCACATAATGGACAGTGAGAGTGTTGATTCTTCTCACAGCACTTTGTAAGGCAGCTCTTGCAGAAGTTGTGTCCACATGGAGTGGTGACTGGATCAGTGAAAAATTCCAGACACATCGGACACAGCAGCTGCTCTTCAGACAGGAGACTACTGGAGTCATGAGAAACTAGGGCTGATAGATTATTAATGAAATTAATTAATCTGCACATTATACATAGATCAATTATAGGATTAAATACCACCTGCCTAATGTTGTGTAGGCCCCCGTTATACAGCTACAGCAGCACTGACCTGTTGAGGCATATACTCTATAAGACCTCTGTAGGTGTGTGCTATAGGTTTTGCCACCAATACATTTGCAGCAGATCCTTTAAGTTTTGTAAATTGTGATGTGGAGTCTCCATGCTTCCCCCCCTCCAACTTTCTTGTTCAGCACTGATCAAATCGAAGGTTGGGAAGTCAACACTTGAATGTTTATGTTCCTTGAACCATTCCTGAACAATTTTTGCAGTGTGACACGCTCCACCTGGTTATTCACATCATGTGAAAAAACACATAACTTGTTGGTCCACTCTCTTTCATTGCTCCTTGGTCCAGTTGTGACACTTATGTGCCCACCGTTGGCATTTTTGGTGGCAGGCCAAGGTTATCTTGAACCTTTTGACTAGTCTGAGGCTGTGTAATCCCATGCAGCTGCGTTTCTAAAAGCTTTCCATAATAGCCAACTCACTTGTCCTAACCCACAGAGGGGATCTATAGGCTACTGTCAACAAGAAGATGAGAAACACCCCATGAGCTGAAGGATGCTATCAAAGAAGGCTGGTCATCAATAATGCCGCAGGAATGCCACAGTCTTATCTCCTCCATGCCATTCAACAGTGATGCAGTGATTTGTGCTAAAGGACCCCCGAGTATTGAGTGCATAAATTAACAAACTTTTTCAGACTTTCTGTATTACTTTTTTTTTTTTGTTGGTGATCTTAGTTATAATGTTGGAGCTAATATTTTAAAACAAAAAGGCTTGAAAAAGGCTTGAAGATTTAAATTTGCATGGCAAACTACTGTAGCACAATATGCTGAAAAAGGTCATGCTGGATCTGGCAGAAAGATGTCAGAACACACAGTGCATCTCAGCTTGCTAGCTGCAGACTGATTAGATTGCCCGTACTACAGATGCTTATCTACTGCCGAAAGCACATACAATGTGCATGTAAGCATCCAAACTGGACCATGGAACAGTGGGAAAAGGTGGCTTGGTCTGATGAATGATGTTTTCCTTTACATCATGTGGATGTTTGGGAGCAGGCATATGTTACCTTTCATGGCAAGAGATTTTAGAAAAAAGTCAGCAGATGCAGTGTGTTTTGGCCAAGGTTCTTTTCGGAAACCTTGGGACCTGTCAATTATAGGGATGTTACGTTTACAATTATCGCCTACCTAAACACTACTGCAAATCAATTATGACTCTTCATGGCCCCAGTATTCCCAAACAGAAGTAGCATCTTACAGGAATGGTTTGAGGTACTGTACATGACAAAGAGGTAAAGGTGTTAACTCCTCAGATCACAATTGATCAAGCAACTGTGAGATGTGCCGGACAAACAGCTCCAATAAATGGGGCCCCACCTCTCAACATACAGGACTTAAAGAAGCTGCTGCTAACATCTTGGTGCAGGATACCACAGCACAACATTGGGTAGATGAGTGAATTCCTTCATTTAATAATTAATTATATGTCTGTCTCACTGACACTGAACACTGCACACACACACACACACACACACACACACACACACACACACACCACTAATTCTGTATTCCATAGCTTTCATGCTAATTTTCTTTAAAAAAAAAAAAAATGTTTTATCTCTACAACAGAGTGAGGTTAATATAGGGATTGTGATACTTACAGTGGACTGGACTGTCCATGTTTTGATGAACCTTCTGCTATTTTCTTTTCACTCACCTGTTACATTAAACATTGACATTAAGAAACTGTTCTTTACACAAATTTAAGAGTATTTATTGGCTGTTAAACATGTTGTTGTAAAGATGAACAAGAAACTCATTGTAAGGATATTGAAAACTTGTTTGTAAGTTAAATTCTTCTTGAAGATTTCAGCTTGATATACAGTAAGCTTTTTTAAGTGCTCCAGTTTTTCTTTCACTTTCAGTGTGACCTTACTTTCTTGTTTCCATCACTTTATAAAGCGTTACATGTGGACAGGGACCAGCCCTTATTTTATCACAATATCTTATGTGTAGTAGTGATCAAAAGTGTAAATGGGTCATTCATTGAATATGACCATAATAAGCAGCCTTGACACACATATTACATTATTAATAACACAATATGTTAAACTAATAACTGTTATTATTATTTTTTTTCAACAGCTGATTCAATAGTCTACTATTTAATGGGTCATTTAGGCTACTAGATTTACAAGTTAATGTATGAGCTGCGCCCAAGTCAGGGGCTTGCCAAGGGCACCAACAGACACTCGGGTTATTATTCACATGATAATAACTCTTTAATACCTCATTCAACTTTGTCTCTGTGTCTCACCTCCTTGTTAACACAACCAATCAGCTGTCTTAAGCGCATACACTGAGAGGAAAATGCTGTGGAGATTTTGAGTTATTATGTAAGCTTTAAATTAGATTTCTTAGATTTAAATTAGATTTATATTTCCAAGGAAACCTTCCTAACATTCATGGTGTGTGTTTTATTGTAAACATACTCATATTGTTTACAGATATGCAATTATTTCCAGGCTAACATTTAAATCAATATACATTATAGTAGCTCGGCATAAGAATTTAATCCGTTTCAGAGGTGAAATTTCATATAGCAAAATGCATTTTCTCATAGGTAATAATGTAAATGCAGATAATCTGTTCCACCCAAAATATATTACCCATTTCCAACACTATACATTTTTTTTTGCATATAAAAACGATCAAAGCATTAAAAAATATTTCATAATATTAAAATAATAAGTAAATAAGTAAAATATGAAATAAATAGACATTTAACCTCACCTATCCCTAATGTATGATTCCTCTTGACACCGGCTGCTTTAAAAACAAAACTGAAAGTGACTCCCTTTCGGTCTTGCTGCTGTGCTTGCTTCTTGCACAAAATGCAAAACCCCCCAAAAAATATGTAAACTCACTTCATTTGGCCATCCCCTGATGCAAACAAATTTTGAGTGACTCCTGGACATGCACACAACTTACGTACAAGCGCAACATAGGCACAACATAGATGTTCTGTTTGGCTCAGTTGCTTGTATGATGAAAATGCGCAAATTTCTTGCAAAATTTCCGTTCTTAAGGTTAATTTCTACTGAGGTACCAATGTAGTCTAATACTCCCAGTCTAATTCTAATTCTAGTCTAATTTTATTAGTAAAATGTAATATAGCATCTATTATATTACACATTGTATTAGTTTTTATTAAATGTTATACTAATTTAATTAACAATTAATCCAATTAATTGGAATAATGTGAGACTAAAATATCTTTCATATTTCAACTTTTCAAAATGTACATTTTAGGCCTCCGAGTGGCGCAGTGGGTAAAGCGCTCGCCCTATCATCCGGAGATCGCTAGTTCGAATCCCGGGTGGTGCTCTCTCGCCCTCTCGCAGCCGGAGGTCTAGAGAGAGCTGATTGGCCGAGCTCTCTCAGAGGGGAGGGATGAGAGGTACATAGTGCTCCGACATTAATCTACAGCCAGTCAGGGGCGTCTGTGAGCTCGCGCAGCGGAGGGAGCGGATAGCGCTGTCCTCCGAGTGTGTTACGCCGTCCCCAACGGTGCGCGAGCGAGCAGTTCGAAAAGATGCGGTCGGCTGGCGTCACGTGGTTCGGAGGAAACACGTGATAGTCTTCGGCCCTCCCGGCTGAGTGGTAGTAGTAGCCTTAATGTGGGAGCCCCCTAGTGACGGGGAGGAATTGGACACGACTAAATTAGGGAGAAAATCGGGGAAAAATCCAAAAAAAAAAAAAAAAAAATGTACATTTTATATGGGAGAGTTATGACAACAATGCTGCTGAATTGAATAGTTAATTATTTCACAATAGCAAATTAGAGCTTTAACCAATGCTGATAGCAATTTGTTTTGAGTATACCAGTATTGTGCCAGGTTCTGTACCCTGGCTTCAGTCGTGCAGTTCCTTCACATTGACATCACAGCGATCCACCAGATTTCTTGCGAGCTGAAAAACACATAAAATGTGCAGGGCAGGTGAATTTCCTGAACCAGGGTTGAGAACCACTGATACAGAGGTTGTTCTTTCCAAGACCACTGCAAAAGCTGCATGATGTGCTAATTCATGTTCTTATCCTGAGGTTACTGAGCTAAAGTAACTGAGTTACTGCTAGTACTGCTCTCTCTTTCTGCATGTTAACTATTTAAATACTCAAGACTAAAATGAGTGCAGTAATAAAAGATGGATAAAAGATGCAATCATAAAATGGAAAACTTAAGCACCAACTCAAACTTGTAACTTGTAAGAGTCTCATAAGAGTACACTGTTACAAGTGAAACGTGGTCAAATGCGCCAAAATATACAATACTGAAACTCACGTGCGTTTGCCGACAGGGAATAACTCCAGCCGCACATTCCCAGTCATGAAAAGGAAGTTGTGTTTTGCCGTTGTTGTTGGAAATGAGTCTCTCGACAGAGGAAAAAGTATTAATAGTTGTAGATTTTTCTGCTCATAGAGAAGTGGTCGTGAATAGGGACTGAGTTTACAAAAGGTGGCAGACCAAGTCCTTCTGATCCATGATCATTCCCCTGATCACACCACCTGATGCCCACTTGTAGCATATTAAAAAAGAGTGAAAAGATCCACCAAGAACTGTGCCTGCATTACGCGAGCAAATCGTCTCCTTTTGCAGAAGTCTGGAGCAATCTTTGTTCTGGAAATCTGTTCTTTGTTCTGGAACTGCATGAACAATATGATAACTGTCTACTGTGCACACACTCTTACATGTCACATACTGTGGTAAAACAACATGCTAATAGTGTGCATGTTAATTAAACTCACAGATTGCACCAAGGTAATATTGTTCATCTTTTTATTTTAGTACAGTACATTTTGTAGCATACTGTACAGTCGTGGCCAAAAGGTTTAATGCAATTTGAGAATTACATAAATATTGGAAATTGGAAAAGTTGCTGCTTAAGTTTCTATAATAGCAATTTGCATATACTCCAGAATGTTATGAAGAGTGATCTGATGAATTGCACAGTCCTTCTTTGCCATGAAAATTTACTTAATCCCGAAAAAAGACTTGCCACTGCATTTCATTGCTGTTAATAATGTTAATGCCTGTGCATGAGGCCTTGATGACGTATTTTTGACAGCAGTCTAACACACTACATTCATAGGCGCAATTTCGCAATTCGTCCGTGTAATAGAGAAGTTATAAAAACGTGTTTCGTGTCTGTAAGCGGTCAGAGTCGTATATTTCAGAGTTGTGGCCGTAGATCTTGGAATTCAACTTGGACAAAACACAGAATTACACACAAATCTTGTTTTTTTTTACGCACCATTATTTTTGACAGTAATTTTGTTTCATACCTAAATTGTAGGTTTTCAAACGGTTACACACACTCCAAGCTGGTGTACTAACACTACTCTCAGTCTGTTCAAGACTATTTACAGCCATACATCCAAATCAGCAATGCCGTTATAAGAAACCTTTGCTTGATTTGTTACAAACGCAAACCTTACTTAAAATATTCACGCAGAACCGATTAATAAATTTCTAGAACACATTAAGAAATGTGAAACGTGATGTAGAAACATAAGACTTTCATTGACTAATTTAAAAAGAATCACTCTGATCACGTGCTCCTCCTCTCGCGCTTCGTAAAAAGCAGAGAACGTTCATCAATGACTACAGCCTGTACACGAAGCATTAGCTATAATCCGATTCACGCTCAGAGGAACACATCGAAACTCGTCATCGTGATTAGGGAGACGTAACACTTTCTAATCACATTTCCTAGTCAGAAACTATAGAAATGATCCCTGAAAGTATAGTCTTAACATTCGATGAGCTCGCCCAGTTGAACACTTCACAGAACACATACATCCTGAAGATGGTAGGTTTTAGCCGCTACACGTAACACACATAGAAATGAACAGCTATTTACACAGAATATCAATAAAACAACACCGACTTGAATAAATTTAGAATAAAACAGAAAATGCTTATTTTTTAATGAATGAATGAATATTCCCATCATGCTTTGCACCAAACACGACTGAACAGTCTACAGTCTGACTCTACAGTTCCATGTGTAGAGAAATCTGCAGTTAATTTTTCAAACGCTAGGTGGGGGTATATACACAGCATTAGTACAGTCAGTAAAAAATAAATATACGTAAAAAAAAATAAAACATTAAAAATATTAAACTACATAGTATTGTGTTTTTCTGTAAAATTCAGAAATAATTAATATTTTGATTATGATCAATTTTATATGCTGAATTAACTCAGCATAACAAAATAGTATTTTCAATCCTACCTAAAATAATTTTTTTATTAGTTGATAAAGTGCCCCCAATAATCCCCCCAAAATTCCTTGTCCAGAACAAGGGTTCACATTTTCAAATAGCTAAAAATATATGGAGATAGCACACTTATTGTGTGCTAAGTAAATTAAGTAAGATGTAAGATAAAATTGATGTAAGATAACAATAACAAATATTTCACTTTGTTTAAAAGTTTCTCACCTGTTTCATTTAACTTGTCATTGAGTGCTTTAGTGAGTTTCTCATTGAGAGTCTCCTGAAGCTGAGACAGAGCTGTCCTCACAGTGTCCCCACTCAGATCAGTGTTAATACTGATCTCAGTCCAGTTCTTGGTGTGTGGAGGGCTGCACATGGAGGATGAAATCTACAGTAGAGCAGGAGAGAGGAGAAATTCCTCAGCATGGTGAGTGTTGTTCTGTGATGTTCTGCATTGCCAGTGAGCAGAGAGGAACACTGACCTGTAGGAGGTGGAGATGCTCCTCAGTGTGTGAGAGCTGCTCCAGCTCAGTGTCTCTCCTCTTTAGCACAGTGATTTCCTGCTCCAGCTCTTTAATGAGTCCTTCAGCCTGCCTCTCTGCTGCTTTCTGCTTCTCCTCCATCACCTCGAGCAGCTCAGCCTGACTCCTCTCAATGGAGCGAATCAGAGCAGTGAAGACTTCAACACTGTCTGCTTTCTCTTTTTCTGTGTTTCTCTAAAGAAGAACATATTTTACTTACAACAGATAAGAGCAAATAGAGTAATAATGTTTATTAATTTTCACCAAATAAAAAAATATATATACTGAAAGTAGCAAATATAATCTTGTGCCATGTTGTACACACCTTGCTGAGGTCTACTGAGTGTTTGATCTCTTGAATCTTTTTGTCGTTGATGAATCATTTGCTGCACATTTGTTCGTGTTTTCCCCAAGTTAGTCTGAGGACAGAGCAGAAGACAAAATAATATATATTATAATATATTATATAATATCATATAACATAATTGTCACGGTACACCATGTCACATCCACACCTCAAGCCAAGTGATCACCTGTGACTCCTCTCCACACTCCAGTCCGCTGCTTTCATTTTGCCGCCTCATTCACCGGCTCAGCACACCTGTTCTTCATTTCATTCATTACTCCGCTCTATAAAACTCTTTCACAAACCACCACCTCTTGCCAGATTATTGTGTGCCCTCATGCCCAATTTTCCAGCGTTTTTCACTGCCTTGACTTTTGGATCTCGACCCACGCTCTGTTTCACGGACCTTGCTCTCGTTTCACGTTTTGGATTACTGCTTTTTTGGATTTCTGGATATCGACCATCGCTCACGTTTCATGACCACGAATCAGGATTACGGACTGTATTGGATTTCATGACCTCGAAGCAAGCACGTTCACAACCACGATTATTCCCCGCGGACCTGAGTTGCGTTCAGCGCGCACCGGCTCTTCACTTTCACATTCTCTACGCGAGGCTCGCGCCGTGCCGCCGCATCTCCGCACAGCGGGAGCTTTCATTCACAAAACAAACAGCGCGTTCATCACAGGATAATCGGCGCTATATTCCACACGCGCTCTGCGCTTGGATCCACTACGCCTGTTCGGATCGTGACAGTATAATCTGGCCAATTATGGATCTAGCAGATATCGCGCAGCTGGAGGCGGCGCTACAGAACCAAGGTGCGCTTTTAGGCTCTCATCAGCAGGATATTCAACACATCATGACTACACTTAGCACTGTCACGCAAACGCTGAAATCTCTCGCTGATCAGATTAAACGGCTGCACTGTATTTCATCTCCTGCTCCTCAGGCACCACCAACACCCACCACACGCCATGAGCCACGGCTCCCTGCACCGCCCACATATGATGGCGATCCACTTACCTGCCGTTCCTTTCTGTCTCAATGCTCTCTTGTACTGGAGTTACAAGCGTCGTCCTTCCCCACGGAACGGTCTAAGGTAGCGTACATTATAACCCTCCTTACTGGAAAAGCAAGAGAGTGGGGAACATCATTATGGGATGCCCAGGTCCCCTGCTGTGCCACCTATGGGACATTCACCTCCGAAATGAGGAGGGTATTTGACCGCTCATTTTCAGGTCGCCAGGCAGCAGGCCAATTACTCAAGCTAAGCCAAGGAACCTGTTCTGTACATGATTACACCATTGACTTCAGAACCCTAGCCCCCTCTTGTGGCTGGGATGATCAAGCGCTCTTCGACGCTTTCCTCCATGGACTTTCTGATCCGATTAAGGATGAACTAGCAGCTCGAGAGCTTCCCTCCACGATCCAAGAACTCATGGACCTTGCAACACGTATCGACGTTCGCAAGCGTGTCCACTATCAGATGGACCATCAGTGGTCCAGAAGCCCAGCTCTTATTCAACCACCAGTCTCAACCATCACCATGCCTACCCTCAAAACCTCACATGAGCGCATGCACATTGGTCGTACTCATATCTCGTTAAAGGAACGTCAGCGACGCCGCAACGAGGGCTCCTGCTTCTACTGTGGTCAAGCGGGTCACCTAGTACGAACCTGTCCTTTAAAAGCCCTGGGCCCCCGGTAATTCTGGGAGTACAGGGGGCCCCCACACTCAGCTCATTCCCAGATCCACGACCAGTGTTTTCCATAACCCTGACCTACGATAATAAGTCCCACGTCCTGAACGCCCTCGTAGACTCCGGGGCAGATCAAAACCTGATAGCTGTCTCCACGATCACCAAGCTCAAGATTCCTTCTGTTCCACTTAGTCGACCCTTCCATGTCCAGGCACTAGATGGCAGCAGACTCCCTCCGATTACACACCGCTCAGTCCCTCTCACACTTCAATTCTCAGGTAACCATGCCGAAAGTATCTCTCTCCTAATTATCAAGAGCCCCCATGCACCAGTCGTCCTTGGCCTCCCATGGTTAAAGCAACATAACCCCCACATTGACTGGACAAGGAGAAATGTCCTTGAATGGAGCCCTGCCTGCTTGTCTTCCTGTCTTCGTTCTGCTTCTCCCAAAAATGAATTAATCACGTCTCAAGAAGAAATCCCCAGCTTGTTCAAAGTTCCTGCTGAATATCATGATCTGAAACAGGTCTTTAGTAAATCACGCGCCGTCTCGCTCCCTCCCCACCGCCCCTACGATTGCGCCATTGACCTCTTCCCTGGTACCTCGCCCCCAAAGGGACGCCTCTATGCCCTATCGCGCCCCGAAAGAGAGGCAATGGAACTCTACATCTCTGAATCCCTAGCCGCAGGCATCATTCGCCCCTCCTCTTCCCCGGCCGGCGCTGGATTCTTTTTCGTAGAGAAAAAAGACAAGTCCCTTCGTCCCTGCATAGATTACAGAGGACTCAATGAAATCACAGTTAAGAATCGATATCCGCTCCCCTTGATGTCTACAGCCTTCGAGCTACTGCAAGATGCCTGCCTCTTCACTAAACTGGACCTGAGGAACGCTTACCATTTAGTCCGGATCAGGGAAGGTGACGAATGGAAGACAGCCTTCAACACCCCCACTGGCCATTACGAGTATCTGGTAGTTCCTTTTGGCCTAACCAATGCCCCAGCAGTTTTTCAAAATCTGATCAACGATGTCCTTCGAGACTTTTTAAACATCTTTGTTTTCGCATACCTTGACGACATCCTGATTTTCTCCCGTTCACTAAAGGAACACAGAACACACGTACGTCAAGTCCTGCAACGCCTGATGGAGAACAAACTATACGTCAAAGCCGAAAAATGTGAATTTCACCAAGAATCCACGTCATTTTTAGGGTACCTCATCTCTCCATCAGGCATTCAGATGGATCCAACTAAAGTAAAAGCGGTCACTGACTGGCCGCCACCATCATCTAGAAGAGAGCTCCAACGCTTTCTGGGCTTCGCTAACTTCTACAGGCGATTTATTAGAAGTTATAGCATGGTGGCAACTCCTCTCACATCACTCACGTCCACAAAGACCCCCTTCCGGTGGAGCACTGAAGCTGAGAAAGCATTCAACGATCTCAAGCATCGTTTCACCACGGCACCCATTCTTGTCTTTCCAGACTCCTCTCTTCAATTCATTGTGGAGGTAGACGCTTCCGAAACAGGAGTCGGAGCTGTTCTCTCTCAGCGGTCCCTCAAAGATAATAAGCTTCACCCATGTGCATTCTTTTCCCGTCGACTCTCATCCCCTGAGCGCAACTACGACATCGGGGACCGTGAACTTCTTGCAGTCAAACTCGCCCTCGAGGAATGGAGACACTGGCTGGAGGGAGCTGACCTCCCATTCCTCGTATGGACAGACCACAGAAACCTAGAGTATCTCAGGTCAGCCAAGAGGCTCAATTCACGCCAGGCACGCTGGTCCCTATTCTTCTCTAGATTCAACTTCACATTGTCCTATCGCCCAGGTTCCAAGAACGCTAAACCCGACGCCCTCTCTCGACAGTTCTCCACCACTCGGGACACACCAATCCTGGACACCATCCTACCACCACAATGTCTCGTGGCCATGACACGTCTGGAAGTGGAGAACCAGGTCTTGCAGTCCCTCGAACAGGAGCCAGGCCCTAGTAATGTTCCTTCAGGACGACTCTTTGTCCCAGCTGCCGTCCGACCCCAAGTACTGGACTGGGGCCACAGCTCAAGATTAGCCTGCCACCCAGGAGCAACCCGCACCCTATCCCTACTACAGCAACGTTTCTGGTGGCCATCCATCATGGAAGATGTCAGGAAGTTCGTGGCCTCATGCGACACATGTACCAGAAACAAGACTCTCAACCGTCCTCCTGAGGGTTTCCTAAAACCCCTCCCCATCCCCCACCGCCCCTGGTCTCACATCGCTCTCGATTTCGTCACTGGATTACCCCCCTCAAACAATAACACCTGCATACTCACTGTGGTCGACCGCTTCTCTAAATCAGCTCACTTCATTCCCTTACCCAAACTCCCATCGGCTAAAGAAACAGCTGAACTCATGATTGACCACGTGTTTCGGCTCCATGGATTGCCCGTAGACATAGTTTCAGACAGGGGACCCCAATTCTCAGCGCAATTCTGGAAGGCCTTTTGCTGCCTCATCGGCGCCACGCCCAGCCTCTCTTCAGGTTTCCACCCCCAGAGTAACGGTCAGACAGAACGCATCAACCAAGAGCTTGAGAAATCCTTGAGATGCATGGCCTCACGTGATGCAGCCTCATGGAGCTGTTATCTTCCTTGGGTGGAATATGCCCATAATACACTCCTCACTTCCTCCACCGGAATGTCCCCTTTCCAATGCTGCCTTGGTTACCAACCACCACTGTTCCCCACCCAGGAGGAGGAAACTGCTGTCCCGTCAGCCCAAGCCTTCGTCCGCCGCTGTAAGAGAACATGGCGACGGGCTCGTGCTCAGCTGAAACGCACAGTGAGTACATTCCAGCGTAAGGCTAACCGCCATCGTTCTGCGGCCCCCAAGTACCGGATTGGCCAAAGGGTCATGCTGTCCACACGTGATCTGCCTCTCAAGACAACGTCCAGAAAACTCTCGCCAAGGTTCGTTGGCCCTTTCACCATCTCACGCATTATCAACCCGTGTTCTGTCAGACTGGCCCTTCCTTTGTCCATGCGTCGAGTTAACCCCACTTTCCATGTATCCCAGATCCGCAGATTGGCACCTTGCCCTCTGGCACCTTCCCCCCGTCCTCCCCCACCACCTCGGCTCATTGATGGTGGCGAAGCCTTTACTGTCCGAAGACTTCTTAAGTCTCGCCGTAGAGGCCGCGGCCTTCAGTACCTCGTGGATTGGGAAGGCTACGGCCCTGAGGAGAGAAGTTGGGTTCCTGCCAGATTCATCTTGGACCATTCCCTCATCACAGATTTCCATAAACTTCACCCGGGGGCACCTTCTAGAACGCCAGGTGGCGTCCGTAGGGGGAGGGGTACTGTCACGGTACACCATGTCACATCCACACCTCAAGCCAAGTGATCACCTGTGACTCCTCTCCACACTCCAGTCCGCTGCTTTCATTTTGCCGCCTCATTCACCGGCTCAGCACACCTGTTCTTCATTTCATTCATTACTCCGCTCTATAAAACTCTTTCACAAACCACCACCTCTTGCCAGATTATTGTGTGCCCTCATGCCCAATTTTCCAGCGTTTTTCACTGCCTTGACTTTTGGATCTCGACCCACGCTCTGTTTCACGGACCTTGCTCTCGTTTCACGTTTTGGATTACTGCTTTTTTGGATTTCTGGATATCGACCATCGCTCACGTTTCATGACCACGAATCAGGATTACGGACTGTATTGGATTTCATGACCTCGAAGCAAGCACGTTCACAACCACGATTATTCCCCGCGGACCTGAGTTGCGTTCAGCGCGCACCGGCTCTTCACTTTCACATTCTCTACGCGAGGCTCGCGCCGTGCCGCCGCATCTCCGCACAGCGGGAGCTTTCATTCACAAAACAAACAGCGCGTTCATCACAGGATAATCGGCGCTATATTCCACACGCGCTCTGCGCTTGGATCCACTACGCCTGTTCGGATCGTGACAATAATATATTCTTACACAAAAATGTTAAGTTTATAACTCAATATTTCTGCATAAATTTTCATTACAAATTTTATTTTTATTCCACACACCCAAATACAATCAAACAATGTAACTGACCACTAAAGGATTAAAGGCCCACCCAGCTTAGAAAAGTCTTGGCATTTATACTGATCTACCACTCCATAAAGTAATTTGCATTATCTATAGGAATGTTCAAACTACATGCTAGTCAATGTTTCTCACCTTCCTCTCTCTGCTCTCCTCCTCTATAGTAACAGTGTTGTGATTCTTGTGGTCTCCTTCAGTGCAGAACAGACACACACACGTCTGATCATCTCTACAGAACAGCTCCAGAGGTCTCTCATGTTTCTGGCATATGTAGTCCTCCAGGTTCTCTACAGGGTTTATTAGTTTGTGTCTCTTAAGTCTTGGAGCAGTGTTATGAGGTTGTAGAAAAGACACAACACAATCAAGACAGGATTTCAGGATCTTCAGCTTCCTTCCAGGGCAGGCAACCTCAGGTTTGTCAGGAACACTTTTCCTCTTGAAATGATCTGCAACCTCTCTTAGTGTTGTATTAATCTTCAGTTCAGGTCTCTTGGTGAATTTCTCATTACTTAATGGACAGTGAGAGTGTTGATTCTTCTCTCAGCACTGTGTAAGGCAGCTCTTGCAGAAGTTGTGTCCACATGGAGTGGTGACTGGATCAGTGAACACATCCAGACAGATCGAAACACGCAGCAGCTTTCTGGACAGGAGACTGCTGGAGTCACGGGAAACTACGGCCATAGATTATAAAGGAAACATAATTTTAGCAAAAAAGAATTGGTTGGATTTATTTTACATAATAATA